>VMOF01000220.1:22565387-22839600 GCA_011764245.1 Trialeurodes vaporariorum
TTTGTGCCATTTTAACCTATATGAAGGTTTTGGAGGCCTTTGGATGGGGCTCTTGCAAACTTTTGCTATAAGGGATTGAACAGTTGATCCTTGCTTAAAAACCTGTAAAAATTTCGACGAGTACACTAAAAAATCACGAAATTTACTCTCAGAATCGGGCTTAATGGTAGACAGACGCTGGTATCATGGGAGATTCCTATCTAAATTGAGACATACCTCTGTGGTTCCAAAGAGAATTGACATATTAGATAGGAATCTCCCATGATACCTGCGTCGAACGGCCATTACGATCTTGCCATTGAAGTAGTTATGTAGATTTATTACTGAATTTGAGACTTTCTCACCGTGATTTTCGTGATTTATGCTGGTTTTTACACCAGAATGGACTATTCATTTGCTCTCAGCAAACGTTTGTAAGAGTCCCATTACAGTGCTGCACCATTTTGTAGTTATAATGTCCTTCGACCACTGGCGCAACCAATCCTCTTCCATCTCTCTCATTTCCCATTTGAATGTATAAGTCGGAAAAGGACAGAAGGAGGGGGGTTTTATCCCCTTGTCCATCATTGTCTAACATAGTTTTTTAATGGAGAAAAGAGAGAGATGAAGAAACTCTCGGTGCGCTGCTGCATTCTACAATCCATCGGCGATTCCACGGATTGAAGCACTGTAGATTAATGCACATACATGTGAATAAGCATGAGAATGGCTTATAAAAAGACTGGAATCAGCAATCTTTACTTAATCCATCCATGAATGACCGATGGATTGTAGAATGACATTATAAGTATCCACAAAACGGCAACTATACTGATATTAGATTCTATATAGACAATCTGGCATCTCCGCGAAGGACGCCCGCCGGCCGGAGCGATGAAGACTATATTACGGAGTAATAGACTCACGTGAGCTAACGCTTCGTTGTTGATATAACGAGTCGGAAAACTCCTGCTAACAAAGTTGTTTCTAATTGAACTGGATTTAACCCTTTGAAGACCAGGTTAGTTAAAAAAAACGCCACTCTTTCTTTTACACAGGGAAGGTAGTTAACTGTTCGTACTATCAGGAGGTACGTATAGGAGGAGTTGGAATTGCCTATACAAAGAATTGAAGGAGCTCGACTGAACCTTATCTTGTTGGTGGGTTCATCAATCTCGTTCATTCGGAATCATGAGACTAGAACGATGTGAAATTGACTAGAGGCAGTGGCGTCGCGTGCAATTTGGCAACAATGTATTCTATCCATTTAAAATCATGTAAAATATCGAATTGAGGGGGTGCACAGTGCACAAGGAAAATTCGATACATTTAATGAGTTTAAATGGAGCATTTGCATTGTTGCCAGATGGCACGTGACGCCACTGACTAGAGGAGAATAACGAGTAAACTCGGGCTTGGTCCATAAGGTGCTAAAAAGTTGAAATGTGGTGTGGGTAATTTTTTAATGAAACGGCAACGTTAAGCAAAGTTCCAGGCAGACGTGAAGCATACGTCGCGCTATGGTCTGAAATCGTCAAAAAGTGGCCAAAAATGTATAGGAGTGAATTTCTTATCAAGTTAACATTTACAAAACTTACAAAACCAGATTTAACCTCACTTTTCAACCACTTTTAACAAGTAATTTAAACCTTGATCGACTTGTCACTAAAAAGTTTCAAAGTAAGCTTAAATTGTAGAAAATGATCATGTTTGATTACTTTTTATCATTGATTTTGTTTAACTTTTTTTTTTTTTTTTTTTGAAATCAGTCCATATAGCTTCGTTCAGCTCGGATATAGATCCAAAGGTCGGATTTGGGGGGGGCACAAAACGCCAGAGTCAATAAAACCGTTTCTGGCCAATCAGGAATCACGAATCAGGATCCTTGCTTAATAATTGTTGTCTCTCACATTTGAGTTGTTCTTCTTGCCTTCACATCGCGAACACCGATTCCGAGGTCTGGATGATGCATTGGTGTCATCCATCGTTGCCGAGCAAACGCGCAAGTTGCGTGCGCAATGGAAAAGTCTACGAGGCCATTGGTGGCGTTCGTTGGTTCAGGTGATTAATAAAATTAGCTTTGATAGAATTTAGTTGCGGAAAATCTGGCCTAGTTGCATTTCGTCCATTCAAATCCTTGGAAAAGGTCGAATTAGCGGGGGCTTATCGTGCACAAGTGCACATCCCCGAATCGATATTTTAATGGGGCAGTTGCAAGGGTCTGAAATGTAATGTTTTTTTTTTTTTTACGAAGAAAATGATTGTACTTGTTGCAGTGAGAACAATGGAACCTTTGGTTTTTCCTATAAGTGTCCCGGTTTTGGAGCCATACACGTGTAAAGTTTCAAAAAATCGTGCGCGGAATTCCCATTTACAACGATGTTTTTTTGGGCCAAAATCTCATCTCCAACAACGGGACTAAATCAAAAACCAAAGGCATCTTTCTTCTCTTATCAAGTACTTTCATTTTCTTTATAAAAAAACACACAATTTCAGACCCTTGTAATTACCTCACTTGGTTTCAATGAACGAAATGAATCTTCCATTTTTATTATTATTTTTTTCTTTATTTTTTTAAAACAATCTCGAATAATTTTACATGATTTTGAACCTTCAATCTTTTCAAATTGGATTTTATTTACGACTTATCAAGCATACCTTATGAAGTCATGAGACTTATTAAAAGAAAAAAGAATTTGGAAAAGAAAAATTTTAAATTAGGATCCAGAAAACCTCGATTGGAAATCCAGTTATACGAAAGAGTCTATATACGGAAATGAAGGTTAGAGACCTCACCTGGACTTTAAAATTGAAAATGAAATCATCTTCACATTACAAGTTTAAGAAGCAAGGTTTTGGCATGGAATGACATAAACATTCGCTTGACTTTTCTGTATGATGAGAATTGCACAGCTACTCTTACGACCAGTCTATCTTGAGTCACGGGTAAAAAAGTAGTAAATTGCTCGGAATCCCGTAGAATAACATGACAAACCAAGGCTTGTGCGGTACATTTCAGAATTACAAAGACTCTTTGAAGATTGTTCGAATTTTTCGCCGCCCAGAAGATGCAGCATGTCGTTTCAATGACGTGATATACCGCGTGCGAAGTTATACTCATTTGCGACATCTGGCAACGTCTCTTACCCTGACGGAGGGAATGAGATTTTCTTTAATAGACTGATTCGCCGGTAAATCTCAACATATATACTTTTACTACAAAGCTACAATATACTAAAAATTATTTTTATTTTGCGACTTTGGAGATCAATCCAATTAATCTTCGCGGGCTGGCCGCGTGAAGTAACTGAAGGGAGGGGATCAAGCCCCCCCCCCCACAACTTTGCTCCAATATTAGGCAATTTTGCGTTTTAGAGACATAATACAACATTTTTATCTTCGGAACGCTCCTGCTTGAAAATTTTTGGATCCTAAACCCCCCTCTCCTCTCGAAAAATTCTTGGCTACTCCAATTGGCTGGCTCTTTATATACATTGAAAAATCACGGGAATATTGAAATGGTGGGTTACTCGACTTGGGGCTACGTTCACGACCGGTGGTGGATCCAAGAGGGGAGAGAATACGGAGGAATAAAAAATAAAAATAAAAAAAACAAAAAACAAAAAAAAAATAAAATAAAAAAAAAAAAAAATAATAAATAATAAATTAAATATTGTTAATTACAGAGTTAGATAATTCACAAAACTTTGAACGCAGAATATTATCTCATCCTGCGTTTTCTTTATAAGAAAATTAAAAATAAAATAAAATAAAAAAATTAAAAAAAAAAAAAAAAAAAAAAAAAAAAAACAATGACTTTTTTGTTTTATTGCGATGCGCTCTAAAAAAATAAAATCTCAAATTTACCAAAGATTACGCCCAGACCAGCAATGAATCTCCTTTTCTGAATCAAAGCCTAACAATTTCCAGCTTTTGATTTAGTATACGTGCCATGTGGCAACGTTTGATTTGTTTGCACCGATCATGTCATACGTTCTGTGATTAATGAATGTATCGGTTGATTGATTAGATAATTGCTTTAAGTGATGTTTGGCAACACGGAAGCCGCCGCCGCTTGCTGATATTTGAATGACCGCTGCGCCGAGCCGCGCAGTGTTGCCAGATCAATCGATGTATCGTAAGTTTCCCATTTAAAACAATGCAAAAGTGTCGATTTGAAGGCCCAATCGAACCTAACCTCAATAGATTGATTCTTTTACAGCATATTATATAGATACTGAAGAGATTTCGATGAATCGATCCATGGTTTGAGGTTGTGCCAGACAAAGGTAAAGTATTCAACCTTGCAGCATTGCAGTTTGTCCATTCAACCCCTGTAAAATATCGATTCAAGGGAGTGTATTTAGTGATCAGAGACAAATATAGAGACGGAGCACTGACTGCATGACTGGCTGAAGCAGAAGCACGCCAACTTCTCGCGGATTCTTCAAAAACGTCGCAGGGTGTTGTTGGACGGTGACATTCGGTATAAACACAGAAGGGATGGGCAGGATACAGCGGGATGTGAAGAAGAGGGTGCTCACCGTTCAACACTCTGCGGCGTATTTGATGAATCCAAGGGAATTCGGAGTGCCTCAAAGCTTCCCTATCTATGTGTTTTAGCGTATAGTGGTCCGTCTCTATTTGTCTTAAATAGTAATAGTGCTCGAGATAAAGTGCCCCCAATATTTAGACATTTTTCATGACTTCAAATGGACTAAATGCAACGTTGCCGGATCGAACGCGCCGGTGGTGCCACTGGTGACTGCGAAGTTCCTCTATTCATATGAAGCTACACTGAGAAAAATTTTTCTGTTAATTTAACCGAAATTCCGTTTCGAAAATTAGTATGGCACAGAATTCTTGGTGACGTGATTCCGGCTACGCGTTTACCGAGATTCCTTTTACATTAACCGGAGTTCCGGTTACTTTAACAAAAATCTGTTTCGTACTTTCCTTACAGGTAATTCCAGTTATTGTTTCAGAAGATTTTTCTCATAATCAGTATGTATTACTATCTAGAAAAATTCGTGCGCGGTTTGACAACACTGTTGCATCAACCACTTACTTGAGACCCGATCGCGACTTTAGATGCGAGATGAGTCAAATCTTGGTTTATGACATGACTCCGCGGGAGCCGAGAGGAAGGTTGGGGGGATTGTGAATGGGGAGAGGGGGGAGAGAGAGAATTGGAGGGGGTGGGAGGGGGGGATCGGTGGGAGAGGATATTGCAGCCGCGCTACACCCGCGCCGAAAACGCGATGTGGGTCAATTCCGGAGAGCATGTATTTATATTATGTATGTACACCCACCTGACTGACTTTAACACAATAAGGTCGAGTCATCGAAATTGAAATCAAGTGTAATTGTATCAGGAGATCAGTAGTTGGGGACGGGTGATGACGAGGTGACTTTTAAAGTCGCGGATCTTTCGTATGGTTCCAGCTGATTTGCTTTATTCCGTGCGTACACGTACAGCGCACAGTTGATCGAAAAATGACATTCCCCGCAACATGACTATACGAATAAAAATCAAGGTTATTAACAATAAACAGCGAGATAACTTAAGAGTATGTAAAATCATACATTTTAGAACATAAAGGAGTCCAAAAACATGACTCGTGCAAGAAAATATAAACACTGAAATGTTTAAAAAAAAAAAAAAATAACGAAAACTTTTCATGTGCTTCAGAAAAATCTACGTTTCGATTCAGTGAGCGGTGTTACCCGGCACAAGGACTCGGTAAAAACCCGTATACATTAAACCGGTCAAAAATATCAGGAAAACGACACCTTCGCGTTGAAATTAAATAGGTCACCGAATTAGGTCAGATTTTATGACGGTTGTGTCACAGTCTGTTCAGGGGTTCAAACCGGTTCGATGGGGGGGGGGTGAGGTCCCTTCCCCTAGTTACCCCACTGATGGGTTGTTTCAATACTAGAGCTATACAGCAATGTGCAGGATACTTACATTTTCATGGAATTTAAGACAAAAAAGAAACAAAGGTTTGAACACGCAAAGAACATACTAAATTCAGTAAAATTATTTGTAAATGCCGGTTTTTTAAAAAAACTGTTAATGGGGCAGTTGCAAGGGTTTAAAATGTTGTGTTTTTTGTAAAGAAAATGAAAGTACTTGATGATCTGAGAACAAAGATGCCTTTGGTTTCTAGTTTCGTCCCATTGTTCCGGAGATGAGATTTTGGCCCAAAAAAAATTGTTTTTAATGGGAATCCTGCGTAGTGACGTCACTATACACCTAATTTTTTACAACTTTACACGTGCTTATCTCCGAAACCGGGACATCTAGGAAAAAACCAAAAGCACCATTGTTCTCAACTCATCGAGTACTATCATTTTCTTTATAAAAAACACAACGTTTTTGACCCTTGCAACTGTCCCATTCATGCAGCGCGCTTGCAATTGAAACTATTTCCGGCAAAAGCGTCCATAAATCAACTGGTGTGCTCTTTCTGAAAATTCCAGCATTGTCATTGAATAGAGACTTTTGTCTGAAGAGCGCACCTTTGCGTGTTTTATGGGCCACGTTTCTGGAGATGCGGCCTCAATTTTTGTATACCATCACAATTAAAGCAACTGGCAAAGTCATCTTCGCGTGCAGTCAAGGGCAACAACGCAATCGGAAGATCTTTAAATTAGAGCGCGATTTGTGAAATTTCAAGAATTCACTTGACGCAGATACTTTAAGATACGTGGAATTGAAGAGCTAATGGAAATTTGAGAGGATTGCTTGTTCAGTTGTTTACTAGGAAGACTTTGCACTTGAAAATCGACGGATTCTATTTCTTACGCACTGAAAAAACAGATTTTAGGTAGAACCAAAGCAGCTTTTTAAAATAGCTTCGCAGAGCAAAATTCCTAGTTCTACCGGAGAAAGTTGCAGTTGAACCGAATACTTCAGTAGAGTAACATAGCTTTTCACCTCTTGCTTATGATGTTCTACCGAAGTGTAGTGCTTTGGTACAGCTTTACTTCCGCTGCCACCTTACTTCGGTGAACTTTTGCTTTCCGAAGCTTTTTTAAAAGGCTGCTGTTCGGTTGTGATTAAACTTTTTTTTTCTTTTCTTCGTGCGGAAAATCGTGTCAGAGCGCGAGTGAGATATGTTTGTATCCAATGATTTACGTGAAGTTACACTAAAGTGACTAAAGCTGTATCATTGCATATAAGCTCCTAATTGCTCTTGTAAAAACACCTGAAGACACAGAATTTTTCAATCAGAAAGGTAACTTCCATGAAAGCCAATGGGAACAATATTTGGAATTTGTCATCATAAACGGGCAACGCTTGCTCACTTCTCAATGGTGGACGTGCTTTCTGATACTATATTTACAATCACAGTTGACGCACAACTGATCACAACCAGTTGCCAAAGTGTACTGAAAATTCTAACTTTCCAACATGGCGGACCTGCGAAAGATACCCGAAGTAAAAAATGGTTCAAAATAAATTCAAGTTTCCGTTCTGATTGTAGTACCCTGAAGAGTTAAGACTCGTTGCTAATCAACTATACTTGCCGATTCGTTTTGATGCATTTCCAGCATTTCGGACATATATGTATCGCTTCTTGGCAGGATCCGATACTCAACATGCATTTTAGAGGATTATGCTTGCCATGTTGGCGTAGAAATGGATCAATAGATCTTTTCACCAATAATAATAATAATAATAAAAAAAAATAAATAAAAAAAAAAAAAAAATCGAAGGGAAAAATTGCAAAAAAAGAAAAAAATAAATGAAAATGAAAATAAACTTATTAAATAAATTGAAATATGATAATCTGAATCTGGTCATCGATGATTTTGCGAAGAATACCAAAGAAAAATAATGAACAGATTGAGTCATGCTCTTCTAAAAACCGATTTCAAAATAATCCAGCTCGAAGGCAAATATCATAAAGTATCCAATAATGTGATCTCTTATCTAAGGCAATACACAATTTTGATTCAAGGATCTTTCGCTTATGCCATCGATCATCTTTCTCGCTGGAGCAAGTATGATTCATCAATCCATTGACTGAAACATATGCAAAATTTGCCAGCAATATATTTTTATTTTTTTTATTTTATTTTTTTTAACTTTATTTAGATTTCATTACATCGATCCACTGAATAACTTCCACGCCATGGTCAGCACAATCCTCTCTATAGCATTGGCGGCTCCTGCAATTCAGCAGCAACGCATTCTATCCATTTAAACCTACGTAAAATAATCGATCTTCAGGGATTTCTCTAATCCCACAGAAATCGACAATTTTTTCGTTGGTGGCAAAAAACATGGTTGCCAAATAGCACGAGCCACCACTGCTCTCTAGCAGCTTGGATATCAGTGGTGGCTCTCGAACAATTTTGAACTTTTATACTATGGTAAGCTGAAAAATTTGAAGCTTTTCTTCTGCGAGCAGTGTTGCCAATAGTGGACAGATTCGTCCACACGTGGACTATTTTGATGAGAATGCAGCCGCAACTGTCCACAACTGCCCAAGCTCCGACCTCCGATCCTCTATCCCTATCCACAGTGTGGACAGTTTTCAACTCAAAATTTGTCCACGCGTGGACTATTCTACCCCGTCCAAACCAGGCAACACTGTCTGCGAGCTATTTCTGTAGAGAGTGTGATAAATTAGACTACCCCATGGCACATGCGTCGCTCCACGTTTTACAAGCAAAGCTGGCGGAACTATGCAGGACATCCGCAAAAAAAAAAAAAAAAAAAAATCAATCGTCTAGCGCCTTCAATCAGGAGAATAGGCAATATGAACACCTCGAAGTACGAATATTTATCTACCCTCTAAATTTGAGCGAGCTTTATAACGTTAATTTGCTTTTGGTAACTTGGTGATTAATAGAATACCGACACGACGCTTTCTGTATTTCATAAGAGTCGACCGCGGGAAAGAATTCGAAGGTTAAGTTCGACAGTGGACCATCGGTAGACAGCCAGATTTACAGGCGCGGCGTTTCGGTCTGTTCCTCTTCTCCGCAATTCCGTTCATCGACTCTTTCGTGTGGAACCTTCGATGTCCTCGACTTCTGCTAGCCTCTATGAAAGCTTAAAACCATAGACCAATCAGAACCAGAGATAAATAGAGACGGAGCACTAATTAGCTGCAGCAGAGGCACTCTGAATTTTCGCGCATTCAACAAAACAACAGTCAACGTCACATGCACGGAAAAAAATGTTCAGTAGACAGCACCTAAATTCAGATTGGCTCAACCTAAAATTTAGATTATATTTGAACACCATAAATTTAGGTGGAGCCACATATTGACTTTGGTAAAGGACAAGGTGAGCGGCTTCATAAAATTTAGGTTGCCTCGACCTAAATCTTTCTTCCTTCTCACCTTAATCGCCTATAGTTTTAATGCTTTTAGGATAACTGTACCTAAATTTTAGACTGTATCGGCCAAAAGGAAAGTAACTCACTTTTGACTTTTGGTTGACCACACCTAAAATTTTGTCTCCGTCCACTTTCTAAAATGAACTGCGCACTCTATGTGGTAATGTTGGCAACTCACTAATTCTTTCAGTCAATGTTTGTACCACATGCTGAAGATTCCTGGATGTTACATTACACATTTATTCACTGTGGAAGAGAGGCATTGAAGTTACATACACAGACATAGAATATACAGAAAGAGAGAGGTTACAAAGTTTACCAGAAGATGCGGGATTTGAACCGGGGACCGCTGCGGTGGATGTCAAGTACTTTACCCGATGAGCTACGCCGGCTCGCGTAAGATTGGTGCAAATTATACGTATTTAAAGAAGTGGAATCTTCATACTTGTATAATCCATACTCAACACATAAAATATGATGTGAAACTAAGAATGATAATATAATTTCATGATATTCTTTACTAATAATATAATTTAAATGAATATTATGCTTTCACATCTGACATGGTATTGGAGTAAAATAATACGTAATATTTACGTATTATGGTGATTTTTATTAAATCCATTATTCTTCTTTGCGCTAACTGCAGCACGGGGGAAAAAATACCGTAACCCCGTTCCAATTACCGGAGAGCATGGTCTGTATGGAACACCGTAAACTGCAGTTTGTTTTACCGTGCTCCTCAATAAAAGGAAAAAAATAAAAATACAATTTACCTGAGTCGATAAAAAATAGTGATATTAAAGAATTAAGTTGCAATATGTGCCTGGTTCGATGTTTTTGTATGTGTCCAATCACATGAAATTGCGGGTCGAGATGTTTCGAAGTCAAAATAGCAAAAAAATAAAAATAAAAAAAAAATAAAAAATAAAAAAAAAAATGAAAAAATAAAATTTCTTGCAATCTTTCAAAAAGAGATGGTTTCATTCTCATTGTTTTTTTTTTACTTATCTACCAAGTTACATTTCTAATTAGTGTACCCGTTGTTGTTTTTAGAAGGCAATGTTGCTTGCCCCTCTTCAAGCGTTTTAAATCAAATTATACTAACTATACTGATTAACGCAGGGATCGGAAATTAATTTGAGTTAATTGAAGTACCTAAATGTCTGAAAAGAAATCAAGAAGATTTTTAACTATCTACTTTCATATGATATCAAATGGATTTAAAAAGATACCTAAATGAAAGCCGAAGAAAGAAACTTGGCCTGCGGTCAGTTGTGCAAAATTTTAACTCTCATTTCCCACAAGCATTGTAGCGCAGCGGTCAAAATGTTTCTTAACATCATCGCGGATAAGCACCGCGGACGCCGGGGACGGATTCTCCATTATTTTAGGTTCGTCGAACCTAACTCCCTAGGTTCTCGCCGGCTGAATCGGTGGGACTCTTTGTTTGGTTGAACCTAAAACTTTGTTCCTGACAATCTATACGGATTCAGTGATTTATGTTGAGCCAACCAAATTGTACCGTTTTTAGCGGTGTCTACCTAAAACTTGGGAGATGAGCTGGGAATGCGACTGATTTAGGTAACTTGAACCTAAATTAAAGATAGCGGCAACCTAAAATGCAACAACCTAAAATTTAGGAAGGCAACTACCGTTTCTTAAGGTGCAGGCAACCAAGTGATCGTTTGCGGTTACCTAAATTTAGGTGGCCTCGATCTAAATTCCCCTAACCTAACGTTTAGGTTGACAAAAGGCCGAAAATTTTTTTCCGTGTGGTGTTGAATGGTGAGCACCCTCCTCTTCACTTCCCGCCCACCCCCCGTGTTTCCCGAATGTTACCGTTCAACACCATGCGACATCGAAAGGTGTTGACTGTTGTTTCACTTGTTATTTTGTTGAATCCCCGAAATTTCAGGGTGCCTAAAATCTTCCCTAAATATTTTAACGTAGTGCTCCGTCTCTATTTGTCTCTGATCAGAACTCGTTGAGCTCGTGTTGGCACTCATTAAAAACATTTTTATCAAGGGACTTTAGTTTTCTTGAAAGATCAAATTTGACTGTTAGTAAAGGCCGAAACAAACGCGTCTCTGCTCTCTATGTACGAGTACTAATCGCGGCCAGAGCCTCGTCCACAAGTCACACGTCACACAACAAACAACACACTCACATCATCTTTGCCTTGCATCCTTGCATCATGCATCATGCAGCGATGATGGATGGCTTTGATGTGATGAGTAAGAAAGGAACAAGTTAGAAAAGGAATGTCAGATGGTGATGGGGGAGGAAATAGCGGACAGTGGAGGGGAGGGAGGAGCAGGTATGGGATGAGTGGCCACTCCAAGTATGAATTCAAGTGCATTTATTTTGAGGCAGTAGTGTCTGTATATCTGTATCTCTGTACAGGGTGTCCCAGACCACCCAGATAGGGCATTTATCTATCTCAAACCATGCCTAATTTTCGTGCATTGAAGCCCAACAAATTTGATCCAGCGAAAAATACATTATTTTTTTCACTTCTATGGCGCTCAATCGGAAGCTTTTGACCTTTTCTTTTAAAATCCATCAAGATTTTTGAGACATTCTCAACAGGGACGCTGGCCGATTCAAAATTTATCCTAAAAAACCCCCAAATAACTCAATTTTTTTTTGTTTTTGTTTGTTTTTTGTTTTTTGTTTTTTTTTTTTTATCAAAACAAGTATGTTGCCTCTATACTTTTGGGATATGAACTTTCTTTATACCTTTATCGTCTAATTTTTTGGTAGAATTTGAAAAAAATGTCTGAACCCCCCAAATACCCAAGAGCCTGTCGGCCCTGTCAGGGGGGGAGGGGGCTCTAGAAAATATTAAAAATGACATTTGGGGTCAACTTTCTATCCACCTTTTTTGTTTCAAATCATTTGAACCAGCCGCGCGCGGGTCTCGAGAAAAATGCCCTATTCGGGTGGTCCGGGTCACCCTGTATAGCTGTGCAGTGTGCAGCCATCAGTGGCTACTAAGGCAGGCTCGGCGACTCGACTCGACTCGAGAGGTAGTCTAGGTGCTGTGTAGCGAGGCGAACGTGAGAGAGGTAGGCCCCAAGTGAGTCATGACCATCCATAAAGGTGAGAGAACAGATCCTGGAGAAATTGAGCAGCAGGGCAGAGAGCGCGGCGAGTAGCTGAGAGCAGTGAGTCATTCGGGGCTACCTAGCGACCGAACGTCGCGACGCCGAGTTGAAGGCGCTTTGAATCGGTCAACGCTCAACGGCCGCAGCTCAACGGACGAGGACCACGGGGTGAGGGGTGAGGCGGGGGGGCGACGGGGGCAACGGGGGCGCGGGAACGACCACTTGGACTCTGACTCTGAGGAAGGGAACATTGTAATATTGTGTAATTTTATATCGAGACCGCTCGCGCTCGCTTGAGAGCATTTTATAGTATCACCGACGAAAAGGACGGACGGTACGGGGGCAGGGCAGGGAAGATTTCGCGACCTTGGTCGGAATGCGTAAGGAATGTTCCTCTCTCTCTCTCTCTCTCTCTCTCTCTCTCTCTCTCTCTCTCTCTCTCTCTCTCTCCTCTCTCTCGGGCCGCCAATGCGATGGATGGCGGAATATGTTGTAGGTGGGTCGGGGAGGGGGTTTTGAGGGGGTAAGGGGAGGGCGAACTGCAACACGACGCGACGACGACGGCCCGTCTGGGGCGAGAAAAGACTCATGAAGATGGCGCAGAAAGGAGCCTGAAGCTTGGAGTGATGGCGTGGAGGGAGGGAGGGAAGGTGGGAGGGAGGGAGTGAGGGAGAGAGAGAGAGAGAGAGAGAGAGAGAGAGAGAGAGAGAGAGAGAGAGAGAGAGAGAGATCCGCCCGGTTGGTGGATCCGCGGCGCCGCGGGAATCGCGGTAACAGGTATAGAAAATGTGCTACAAGATGCGTTGAGTGTTAGAAAAGAAGAAAAAAGAAAAATAGAAAATTTTTAAAAGCCAAAGATTTGTAGTGGATTGTGCTATGTGTGAACGAGTGTGAGTGTGTGTGTGTGTGTGTGTGTGTGTGTGGTAGGAGGTCGGCTGGAAGTTCCCTCCGTTGCTTTGCGTTGCCTGGTATGGCATAGCAGCATCGTACACTTCCGTTTCATGAATGAGAATGCGGCATGAGCCCGACTTCCGGCGCGCGCCCGGCGGCTGCGGCGCTATCCCCCCCCCCCCCCCCCCCCCAACTGGTGCGACGGACCGCCGCGCCGCTCATGCTCATGCTAATCAGTTGTATCGAATTGGTCGAGATGCGGTGGTCAAGATGCCATCGCACAGTGAACTGAGACTGACAGTAAATTGGAATCGGATTAAGAAATACAAGAATAAATGAAGACCGAGATTGAGAATTATTGTAAAAAAGTGTTGCAGTAAAAACGATGTAACTGTATCGATATTGGTGTATACGGTTACAATCTCTAGTTCAATGTTCTTGTCTCCAACGCGCATTTTAACTGTAGGTACCCATATTTTCGCATTTTCGGAGATAAATGCTCTCAGGAAACTATTTTGACCTATTTGCGCTATTGATGCTACCTTCTAGATATAATTTAAAGTTAAGCATAGTTCCACGGCTAAAACCGCAAAAACCAAGAGATTAAGACAGATTTCGAAGGCATTCGGGGAATTACAAACTGTGAATGCGCAGTGGAAAATCTGGGATAGAGCTTGCTGACTTTGGAAGTTTTTGTCTTGAATTGTTTTACTAAGACAATTGTTAGTGGTGTGCGTGTGACTGGATCTATTTGATTGAATTTACTTAATTGAATCCGTCGAAAAAATTGAGCAAAAAAATAGAATACTGAAGACACTGTGAATTTGCGAGTTTGAAGGAGAAGGCATTAAGGATGTGACTTTTGAAATTCACTAGATCACATACTTTGCCAGATTTTTGTTTGTTTGTTTTTGTTTTTGTTTTTTTTCATGTATCTTTAAATTTTTAAGAGAATTCCTCTTCTGAAATTCTTTGATATTACTCATGTTTTGAAGTGGTCATATCGACTTGCATTTGGAGCCCAAGTTTAAAACTAGCTCTTCGTAATTTAAATATTTGCTGTCTAGAATTATGTTCATCCTAGAATTTTTTAAAAAAAATTTTTTGTTGATCTGCCGACCCATTAAAATCTGCTTTTACCTCATGTATTTTTTGACTTTTTAATGCCAAACCTCGTCATTTGCGTTTTCGTGATTTTTCTGTACCTCTAAATACCTGAGTGTTTTCACTACTGGGCGACTTGGACATTTATGATCACATTACTGTACGTTCCTTATACCTACACCCCTGAAGAAGCGAACTTATCGGAATGCAGACGAATAAGAATGAGTCTTTCGCAAACTTTTGTAACAGCGAAATGGAGCTTGGATTCCCATGAAATTTTACCCTAAGTAAAAATCTTTAGAAGTGGCGACTTGTGCTATTTGGTAACTATGATTTTTGCTATTTGAACCTATGCAAATAAATTAAAGATTGCAAATAAATTATAAAATTATAAATTATAGTGAGTCCCTGAAGATAGGTTACTTTACGTAGAGGTTTAATTATTGTAATTGAGACACTGGCGCAACCAGGATCTCTTCCATCTCTCTCATTTCCCATTTGAATGTATAAGTAGAAAAAGGACAGAAAAAGGGGGTTTTATCCCGTTGTCCATCCTTGTCTAACATACGTTTTTTAATGGAGAAAAGAGAGAGATGAAGAAACTCTCGGTGTGCCACTGAATGTCCGTTGTTGCCTGATGCAAAACTCGCCGCGCCGCCGCTGATCTTTGGTTGAATGGTTGCTCTTGACTCATACAGCTAGTTGCATTTCACGCAGTTCCGTGTCCGCGGTGACAAGACTTGGTGACTTGGTGTGACCAGTTGTTACTTCAGAGTATGCTGTTGGAACTGACGGATTTTAAAGAGTTTACGACTTTGTGAGTGGATTTTAAAGCTTTTTAGTGTGTTTGTCGGGTGGTACAATTGCGATAGAAAAATTGGAATTGTCATTTTTTAAAAAATAGCTGTATGAATTTCTAAAAATTGGTGATATAGGTATATTGTAAGGCATTCACAAACTAAACAAGATCCAGTAGGAATTACTCAGTCACTTAAAATGATACTAGTTAACCCTTTCCAGCAAGGTGGTACAACATGTGTACCATTTTCTGTAACATGGGTTTCAATGGAATTTAAATGGATATTTTGCAAAAACATGTGTGACCCATCAAAAGTCTTAGAAAATCGTCCTCTGTTGAACGGTCTAAAAAAATCTCAAAAAAAGTCAAAATCCATAATGCGTGCTGGAAAGGGTTAAAGGAGGAAAAATAACAGCTTCTATACGATGAAAAACTGTTTGGGGCATTTTACGATCCCCCCCCCCCAGGTCCTAAACGGTGGTTCAATAGTTAGGGTCATAAAAGGGTTGAATGAAGTCGTTTTTGAGATGAATCAGCGATTTTGACTCGGCCTTTTTTTATCGGATAAAGAAAAATTTGAAACTCAAATTTTTCAAAAATTGGACGCATACTTCCATTTCATGGAACGGTTTGAATAACGATTTTGTTGGTAGTTGCAGTTGCTCTGTTATACAAAGATTTATTTAAAAAAAATAATATAATTAAAAAAATATAAAATGGGGCAGTTGCAAGGGTCTGAAATGTTGCGTTTTTTATGAAGAAAATAGTAGTATTTGATGAGCTGAGAACAGTTGTGCCTTTGGTTTTTTCCTAAGTGTCCGCAGGTTCTGGAGATTCACTCGTGTAAAGTTTGAAAAAAATGGTGGGTGTAGTGACGTCACTACGCAGAATTCCCATTTAAAACAATGTATTTTGGGTTAAAATTGCATCTACGGAACAATGGGACGTAATTAGAGACCAAAGGTATCTTTTTACTCAGCTCATCAAGTACTTTAATTTTCTTTATAAAAAACGCAACATTTCAGACCCTTGCAACTGCCCTATTGATAAAAAATTGATTAAGTAAAATTTTAAAACTTGTCAAAAACCCTATTAAACTAATATGGTCTTATTCCGTTTTACTGTAGCAGAACATTCTCGAATCGGAAAGAATGCGAGCCGCATCCTGGTGCAGCGTTACCTCGAGGGTACCAAAAACTCAATATGTAATTTTATGAATCAGAATCAAGTCTTAATCGTTTTTTAATCAGCGCTATTGTTGAAGATTGTGTTTTTGTGAGTCAGCTCTCCTCAGCCATTTGAAAGTATGACAAGAGTTTTTCTCATCAACAGATTACAGTAATGTTTAGAAAAAATGGGTAAATTAGTGTTTTGGGCTATATAATTTCGTATCCACCGCACGCCGTGTCTTTTAACCCTTTCAGTGCCGAATTATGAAAAAGTTCCACAAATGAATCGAATGACTCTTTTTCACATAATTGCATGGGCATGTCAATTTTTTTGAAACTTAATAAGAATATTAGATTTCCTTACTATGGTAAAATCAATGAGCTATAACTTTACAGTGGCACATCAAGGAACGTTCCGCTGGTTCATTGTTGTCACCTAGGGCGCCGCCATCTTGCCGTAAAAATCGATGTTGAGGTTAAGTTTTGTAGGTTGTTTCCGGTCGTTTCGTAAACAAACTCGGGCATCGCCGGAAACGGCCTTCAAAATTTAACCTCAAACCTCGGAATCTGCCGTCCAAATTCCCGCCAAATTCCGAACGACCTACAAAATTTAACCTCAAACCTTGGAATCTGCCGTCCAAATTCCGCTTTTTCCCGGAATTCCTTCTACTCTGTGTGGCACAAGGTGGACCAGCCCGCTGCCACTCTAAAGTTATAGCTCATTGGGTAAAATATGTCGACAAAACGTTCTCTAATGAGACTATGGAGCGAAAAGGCAAACCTCACAATTATCTCAAATCTTCTAATTTCTTGGTAGAATTGTCAAAATATGAGAGTCAACACTAAAATTACACCGTGAAAGGTCAAATTGAATTCAGAGTTAAAATTAAGCTCAACGATTCACTGTTCAAAGTACGAGTAACAGCCAACTTAACTTCCGAGAGATATTGAATATTATAAATTTGAAATCAAAATTTACATGGGTATCACAGAATTTTGGCATAGTCATGCCTACTCCCAACTCCTTTTGCGATATACGTTGTGTTGTGGCATTATTTCATTCAACAAAACGTGCTTTGACAATAGAAGGGGGTTTCTGGGACGTCTTTTTGGAGGCAGCAAGGAAGCAGCCCATGCAGTGGCGTCGCGTGCCATCTGGCAACAATGCAACAGCTCCATTTAAACTCATTAAATATATCGAATTTTTCCTGTGCACTGTGCACCCTCTGAATTCGATATTTTACATGAGTGTAAATGGATAGAATACATTGTTGCCAAATTGCACGCGACGCCACTGAAGCAGCCATGATGGAAATCTCTCATGGCCTTTTTTACAAGGGCTCGGTTTGTTTGCCTCATTTTCTTAGCCTTTATTTTTTTTTTTTTTTTAAAGGGTGTGACAAATCCATAAAAATCCATTAAAATTGGTTTAAAATAAAAGTGCAAGTTTTTTTAGTGTGGCTAATCTGGACACAGAAACCGATATAACTGCGTTTCCTCTGGAATTAAGGATTTGCACGAAACTTATTACTGACTCATGCCAGAAGCAAGCAAAAATTTCTCACCTAGGATAGTTGCGTATTGGAGTTTTGTGTCCAGATAGCCCTCTCTAAAGCACTTGCAATTTTGTTTTAAAACCAACTTTAACAGAATTAATTACAATTGTTGATCTAAGGTTAACAACAGAATGAGGCAAACAAACCAAAATCAGATCGTCCATGCCAGTGGCGTCGCGTGCAATTTGGCAACAATGTAGTCTATCCCTTTAAACTCACGTAAAAGATCGAATTCAGGGGGTGCACAGTGCACAATGAAAATTCAATATATTTAATGAGTTTAAATGGAGCAGTTGCATTGTTGCCAGATGGCACGAGACGCCACTGGTCCATTCTGGCCTCTTTTTGGGACTGGGCTTATATCATAATATCATAGCATAGCTCCTTCATCGGCATGATTCGTTGATTCGTCCCTACAAATCTTGCGGTCATTCATTCGAGTCATTACTTTGTAAAATCCTTTACGTGGACAGACGTAAAACGGAAAAGTACCGAGAAGATGGGAAGATCCAGTGATTACAAGTTCCGGATAGGATAGATCAAAGTTTTATGGTCGAGTGCGGATGACTGCACAATGCTCCTGCTAATAATCGTGACGTTCTGACGACGCGACGTTGCATGCGAGAGGAAAACCAAAATTTCTCACGTGGGTGTGGGTGTACACTGTACCGGCAACCGGCCGGCGCACGGCTGCCGGTTGGTATATACCTATATATGAATATCGCGCCGCGCGTCGTGCCGTACCGCAGGTATGACGTCATAATGTGACCGGGACTCTCCTCCACAGCCCGACTTCTCCTTCGTGCCGCTAAGCGCGTCGCGGTCATAAATAAATTGTTGGATGGTTCCAAGGTTATGTGGCCGGTTATGTATGTCCACGCGGCTGCCTGGCGGTGGTTCAGCGTATGCGCTTTAACACCTCATTCTGTACAATCACCGCGCACCGGCTGGCTGCGGGGTGGACTCTCTCCTTCTCTCCTGCTTTCATTCAGTCAAGGTCCATATACATTATACATACTTATATTATAACTACATACTACAACTGGTCAGTCATTCCCGACCAACGCATTGTCGCCGAGCAATAACGTCACCAAGTCATCAGTCACCGGTCACCGCTGTGCTTGCTGCAACACGTTCTGTGCGAAAAAGCATCGGATATGGTGTGAAATGAAGGAGGTAGCTAGCACTAAGCCACTCCTAGCAGTGACAAAGCGACGAAATGACCTAAAGGAGTCTAGAGTCTATAGAGCGCGATCATAACGTGACCTACCGCGGAATCGGAATACACGGCGAAAAACCTGTCCCGTGCTTCTCATGCCGCATGTGGACCTTCTCCGCGTCACCGATTGCGACATGCGTATGTCAGCGACCCGTATCGGTATCAGACTATCCGACTATCAGCTCTTGTTGCTCCTTTCACTTATCCGTTGTTCCGGTTTCCGGTTTCTAGGGTACGCCGCGCACAATGACGTCATGACTGTCGCGCGGCACAGATACGGATGATAGCGTCATTTGTTGCGTCAGATTGCGTTTGTGACGTTGTCTGTTGAGTGAGGTTAGGAGACATGGCAGCCATGCCGTTAGAAACCTGAGTGTGCTGAAGGGACTTGATAGCATCAAAAGGGTGTCAAATTGTACGCGAGCATACGTTTACGAAGAAACAGAAAGTGTGCGTATAGCTGCTTGCTAAGAAATCCGAAAAATCGATTCAATGTTGAGAATTTCAATAATTTTTCAAGCGCTTATATAAATACATACAGTGGAAATTGCATGTAACTACGTCGGTTATAACGACCTGATCTCTTCGGTTCCGGCGGAAACCCCAAGTAGCCAATGTTTACCTATCGGTTATGACGTCACGTTCGGTTTTCAACATGAGGTAAGTGCGTACACTGAAAAAAAAATAAGCTAAAAACTAATTTCTACTGAAAAGAATGGACACCACTTAAAAACTGTTAGTTTAACTGTTTGAATTAGTAAAATTAACTCCGTGCCGTGTTAATTAATCTATTTTTTCACTATTTTAAAGAGTTAAACTATTAGTTTTTAAGTGGTGTCCATACTTTTTACTAGTTCAGAGATTTTTTTTTTTTTTTTTTCAGTGTAAAAGTCAAGTATCTGTTTTAACGACTGTCGGCTATAACGTCCTATACTGGCCGGTCCTTAGAAGGTCGTTATATCCGATTTCCGATGTGAATAGAAAAACTACAGGAACACGCATCAGCGATATTTTATTAATCTCGGTTGTACGAATTTTGCTGCCCAAAGGACCACGCTCGGGAGTCTACGTCACAAAAATCGGGAAGACGTAGGAATTAGACCGCGGGGGAAAAAAAAAAAAAAAAAAAAAAAAAAAAAAAAAAAAAAAATCTAACGGTTGCGATATGCGAAATCCATCCGATCCAAGTATTTTTGTAATGTACACGTATATTCATGTGTGCAAGTACAAATAATCAAAGCTATGAGGCATCAGATAGACACTTCTTTAATGTGTTTAAGGTGGTTTGGGATACACGGCCCATGAAAGATGAAGTTTGCTCTTCTGGGTCAGTCCCAGAGCAATCACAATGCTTGTTTATAGGTTTGAGCGCACTTCATGGGGAGTGATTCAATTCTTTTTATTCCCCGTGTAAATTTGAAAGGATTCATAAAAATTTATGACTCTTCGGTTGTCAAAACTGAAGGTCCGGTCATTAAAGATGTGCCCGGGAAATTCCCGATTAGTTGATCGGACTTTGGATCGGCCGGATGCGGTAACATTTAACGTTTTCTGTATGCTGAGAACTCAGGTTTGTATTTCGAGTTCATTGAGGCTCTCCTGTGGTTTTAATCCGAATTTCAGTTCAGAGCCTCTTTAAATCTATAATGGCCGTAAGTGAATACGATGGAACAAGACAATTTATGTTCGACGTGAGTAGGGATTAGGATATAATCTAAATGCCTAGAAAATGATTCAGAACATTGAAACGTGTAATGTTAGTTAGTGGAGTGGCAATGTTGAGTAGCTGGCCTAGAAAATTGTCCCACCGGGAACATATGCCCCCAGGGTAAACAATTTCAAATTAGCCTAGCTCCATTGCGACGCAATTTGTTTTAAAGTTTCTCTGCTTGTGCGTTTTTGTAAAGGGAACTGCCGAAAAATCTTTTATAATGTTGTATGACAACATTATTTTTCCATCATAAAGAGCTACATGGAACATTTTCACTAAAAATAATAAAATTCTTGTAATGGGAACCGACCAATAAACTTAACCCTTTTAATAGCAGGTTCAGGTTACCGGAATAAATCGAGGTTTTAACTTACTCAAATTCAGCGGGTAGTTAACTATTCGTACTCAGCGGTGTTTATTCTGCCTATCCCGGTAATTGAAGGAGCTCGATGAAACATTATTTTTCAAGTGTTAACGATTTGGAGTAGCTTCTATTATCAATGAAAGATAGTGATAAGAAATCAAATAACTCGGGTTTGATATTGAAAAAGTTTATTAAGAATGTTTTCAACATGATTTCTTTATATTGTTCAGAGTTATGGAGAACGTTTTCAAGAAATAGTAGATATCAATTGGGGATCATGGATAAAAAATTAAAAACTACATTTCAATCGGCGGATTTTCCTCGGTTTACGCGGGTGTCATCAGCGGCACACACACACATACTACTAATGATCTCTATATTTCTTTCTTCTTCTTTAAATATGTGATTTGGAAAAGATGAGACAAGGGGGATTCATACGTTATTTCCCTCCTTGTCTTTGCCTAACACGCATGTTTTAATGAAGAAATTAGAGAGACAGAGAATCTCTTGGTGCGCTACCGACAACGACTGCAACGTTTCGCGATATTTACCCCCTCCCCCCTTTTCTATCGCATGCCTATATTTTATCGTGAGGTATTCAGTGAATGAATTAATGAATGAATATGCGTCGATAGCCTTATTTTTTTGACTCTTTTTCTTTTTTCTCCCGTTCTGTTTTGCGCGCGCTGGGTATTTAAAAAACCGGTTTCGCGTAAAACGGATTTTCTTAATGCGCACAAAACACCCGCATTCGCTCCACCCGGAGTGCCGCACACGAGGGTAGAGATAACAGATTTGATGACAAATTAAATAAAAAAAAAAAAAAAAAACCAGCAATAATTTGTAATCACCGAAATTATCTATTAAAGAGCCTTCGAGAGTAATTTCACTCATTTTCGCCACTTCTAAAAAATTCTCTAAGCTGAAAATATGCAATCCTTGTGTCTCAAATCTGTCCCGAAAATAATATAAGACGATCATTTCAGATGATTTCAACTTGCCATTTTTGGCCAACTTATCCTGTTATTTCAACCCACTCTGCGGAAGGCGGTGCGGTAAGACACAAACCACGGAGCTGCGCCAAATGAGAGTCGAGATGGTCTTTGAAACAGGGACTAAGAAAAACAAAAACAACAGGTGAGTTCTTTATCATAAATATCAATCAAGATCTACGGTTCCGTTCCCTAATTAAGAGCACACTTGAAGTTTATAGCGCCCTCGCAGCAAAAACCACTTTAATTTGCATGAAACATGAGCTCTGCTCGTAACGGAAAATCGCGGTATCGTGCCTGCGTAATTTTTGAGTAAAAAGCGCACTTGAGGTTATGTTGACTTTGAGATCCTCGTCCTGGACGTCGCGTCGGCACTGTGAATACAATATAGTGCTTAAAATTCTTCTTTCCGTACTTAAAATTCTTGGAGTCAGGTCAAGGGAGCAAAGCGACAGTTTGCAAGAGAGTATTAGATCGGGCCCGAGTCATCTATCGTCTAACATGCGACAGATCTTCTCCGTGGGACCAACCGTTCTTTCATCATTATTGTCGTTGTACATGCGTATTCTCATCCAATAGAAAAAATCGCCCAGCTCGTAGTATGAAGAGTTTGATTTTTTTTCCTCCATACTTGGCTATACTTTAATACACACGTGTGTTCTGAGAGTTATGGAGCAGTGATGGCTTCGAGTGCATTTTGACATCGTTGCGTTTTGTCCGTTCCGGCTTAGAAAGAGGTCAAATAGAGTGTTTTAGTACAGCGACATATCGTATCGATTGCCGTCCGAGGACTTCTGGTTCTAAACAAACTCTGATTCAATGTATTTTCTTCATAAGCGCATTTTTGAACGGAAATTTCGGTCATTAATGATAAATGATAAATATGATAAATGATTTATTTTCAGTCTTTAGACAAAAGCCAATAACAAAACAAACAAAAAATGTTAAATTACTCAAATTACACGTAATCTATACTAGACAAATAAAATGAACTAACGTAAAATTAACATAAAAATTAAAGACTGAAAATTCGGTACCTCCATAGGCGAGCCTGTTTTGAAGGTTACCTTCAATAAAAAAAATTAATTAGAAATTACGCGAGAGAGTTTAAGAGTGAGGGAGAAAGGGAGTGGGTTTTTCGTACAAATACTGAACTTCCTTTTTTTTTTTTTTTTTTTTTTTTTTTTTTTTTTTTTTTTTTTTTTTCAATAGGTTGCCCAAGTTTGCCAAATCCAAGATATTTATGCGACCTATTTGCGATTATGAATTCTACCGTCCCGAAAATACTTAATTATGCCTATAAGGTTCAACGACTTACAATGCCGAAATCAGCAAGATATTATAGATTAAACGATGTATTTGGAGGTTGGAATCACCCAAATGTTATTGGGGTCGTTGTGGAATGTGCGGAAATTCGGGCGATTCTAACCACCGAATGCATCATTTGATCCGTAATATCTTCTTGATTCCGGCAGTTTTGCTCGTGGAACCACAGGCAAAATTGGTAAGCATTTTCGAGGATGTATGTAGAACTCATTATCGAAAAAAGTCGCATCAATTTCTTGGTTTAATAGCCAAAATTTCCACTAGAAAATGCGCTTATGGGGAAATTACATTTAATCAGAGTTTGTTTGGAATCAGAGGTCCTAAGATAGCAATTGATACGATATTCCGCTGTACTAAAACAGTCTATTAGAGGGTGTTCCCCAAAAACTTATTATTCATTATTATATCTATTTAATCTGAATATCTATTAGATGACGCCGAACAGCTATTATACACGCATGCAGTGGTGTCGCGTGAAATCTGGCCACCCACGCTTCATCTAGTCTATTCAAAAGCATAGAAAGATCTAACTACTGAAGGTTCACTCCCTCTAATCGATATGAAACTTAGAGATCGATAGGTTTGGTTAGGTTAGGTTGGGTTTGGTGTTTTTTGAAAGCCCGACCCTCACAAGTCGGAAAATGTCGGGCACAGAGAGAGTCAATCAGAGAGAGAGAGTATATGCTGAAATAGGAGTCAGTGGCGAGGCGTGCGATTTGGCAACGTTCCTTTTTTCCATTTAAACAAATTAGAAAGGTCGAAACGCCTGGTCATCGCCGATGACTGACTTGCGTTCGACTTTTTTGGTGAATTTAAATGGAGAAAATACATTGTTGCCAAATTTCAGGCTTCGCCACTGATAAAAGTAGCAAAAAATGTTGCAGTCAAATCAGTTAGGGCCAGGGACGGGAATGGGGACGGGGACGGAGCCTCACCAACTTATCACTCATCAGCTTGTCCTTCGTCAGCCACTCGAAGAGAATTGTGAAGCGACGAGTCCGACAGGACAGCAGCAAAAAGCTCTCCGAAGATATTCATCGATCTGGCGAACCCGAAGCCTGTATTAACGTACACAGGCCAATTCGATTTCGAGATATTCAAAAAGTGCGTAATAAGTGCGGCTCATAAGCTCAATGAATATAGAGGAGGTAAAGGAAGTGAGAGAGGACAGAGAGGACACTCATCTTGAAATACCTACTTCGCTACGGGCGCACTATACTACGGCACACATCGTGGCGCGCGTACATATGTATAAGTATGTACAATGTACATAATACAATGACTCAAACTAAAAAAACTCGGAGGAATATAAATACATTTACGGACTTCTTCCTTTATCGTATATTTAATATGCATGCGAGTGTTTTTCAGTTGAGCAAAACACCGTTTTTTTTTTCTTTCTTTCTTTTTAAAAACGATTAGAACGTCTGTCCGTCTACGATTGATGCATACATGCCGGTTCTGACATTCTTTTCATCATCCAGAACGGAATTTCGAAAACAAATCCGAGCTATTAATAGAACATGTGTTAACTTTGAAATATTTTTATGGATACAAAGAGATAACAATAGAAACTGTGCTAAGAGTGCGTTTGGAAATAGAGATATCTAGACGTTGACTTTACACCGTAAAGTTATGAAAAAATTGCATTCACGGTGGCGTCAATATCGGCGTCGAGAGTTGATGGTTACCGGTGAGTGGATGAGTGGTGAGCGTTGAGTGGTGAGTGGTGTGCGGGAGGAAGGGAAGCGGACGGACGATGACATCGATCAACGCCGCGCGCCGCGCCGCCACACAGTGGTTCGACACAAGGATTTTTCCACACAAGAAAAGTTTCCGTGTTAATTTGCTTTAAAAACATTCTAATGTTTATATTGTCTTTCAAAAACCAAGTTATCAAACGAAGACGAAGCCCTGAAATAAGCTATTTTATACACATTTTAAAATTATCTTGCTGCTAATTGTTTCTAATCTTGATAATGTCGTGAAATTATTTCGAGGAAATTCTATGTTTAGAATAACTGTGCGATGATAAAAAAAAATAAATAAATAAGTAGCAAAAAATCAGTGGAAAACAGTCATCAAAAATCTTCGAATTAGACCTTTTTTAAAGCTGAATTTAGAACCATTTATTTACATTTCTAAGTTAAAATACTTTATAAAAGACTTCTCTGTGATTAAAGTTGGTTATGGAAGTTTATGAATGATAAATCGATGAAATATTTAGTTTATGATTTTTGCCACTTTTTGACGACCTCAGACCAATGAGCTATAACTTTAGAGTGGCACATCAAGGGACGTTCCGCTGGTTCATTGTTGTCACCTAGGGCGCCGCCATCTTGCCGTAAAAATCGATTTTGAGGTTAAGTTTTGTAGGTTGTTTCCGGTCGTTTCGTAAACAAACTCGGGCATCGCCGGAAACGGCCTTCAAAATTTAACCTCAAACCTTGGAATCTGCCGTCCAAATTCCCGCCAAATTCCGAACGACCTACAAAATTTAACCTCAAACCTTGGAATCTGCCGTCCAAATTCCGCTTTTTCCCGGGATTCCTTCTACCCTGTGTGGCACAAGGTGGACCAGCCCGCTGCCACTCTAAAGTTATAGCTCATTGCCTCATCAGACCACAGTGCGCCGCTCGCTCGACGATGCAGAGTAGCGGTAGCGTGCGGGGCGGGTTGCGTTCGCCCGTTTTATATGCGGCTTGTGTCCAGCTCTTGCAAAAAAGAGCAAAAATGAGTTAATAACAATAATAATAATAATAATAATCGAAGAGAAAAACTTGCCTACCATTTTTAGATGCTGTCGAGGTATTCCAGTTATGCAAGGCTAGCGCTTTTGCCCCGGTTTTTTCGCAATTTCAGGAAATCCACACGCCGCGCAGCTCCGTTGACTCGGTGCTTCGTTGGCTGTCGGTTGAGGTTGACTTATCTCTCGAAATCAAATAACGCGCGCTACACTCAGGGCTTCCGTTTTGCGTATAATCAATGCTATTTTTCTATTCACCGATGATTCCTCCGGTTGAGAAAAGATTACACAGTTCAGTCCAGTGCATGACCGTAATGCACGAAAATACTCTGATCTGTAATCTTTCCTTAATCGGTGGAAACTCCGTTGATTAATTAAAATATCCGCACCTTTTTTAAAGTCATCGACGACTCCATCGGTGGAGAAAAGATTACAGATGCGAGTATTTATATACATTACGCAGTAATACACTGAACTGGACTGTGTAATCTTTTCTCAACCGGTGCAATCATCGGTGAATAGAAAAATAACATTGATTATACGCAAAACGGCAGCCCTGGCTACACTAACCGACTGTGTGCGTCTGATACCTTGTGAATGTTGTCACTTGTCATGTATCAAACGACCCGCCCGCTCCTCTGAAAGGTCATGTTTTCACCAATTTTAACCCATTACCACATTATTTTTTGGTGAAACTTGACTCTCACTATGGCACGAAATAATACTGAAATAAGGCTAATCATTGTTTATTACTTGTAAAGGCCTCAGAATGGGTCTGTTGCGTACTTTTGGTACATCAATAAAACTCATTGTTTCTAACGTAAAATTCTACGAAAATAACGGTGTGCATATTAAAAACTTTCAAAATCCACTCATTAACTCAGAAAATACCTTCCATTTCAAACAACCCGCGCTACACTAGACACTATATTACCGACTTATAACTACATAGATGGAACCATCTCGTTTATGTAAACATGAACAGAACTTACAAACATTCGAATGTTTCGTTTAGATGCGTACATCTTATATTATATTTGTAAGAATAAAGCTAAGTTCTCGGAGAACCGTTGCACCGTTCGGGAGGGGCCTGGTACCGTTCGATCGGGATCGGCTCCAATGCTTCGGTAAAATTATAAGTTTTTCCTTACGGGCCCCGCGTCCCTTTTTAAAATGCTAAAAACTTTTCTCTCAAAAAGTTGTGCGAGTGCGAAAAGGATGCGAATCAGTTCGTTTTGCAAGGGTGAGAGAGAGAAGCGAGATTTTGTTGTCCTTTTTTAAATGCATACGTGCGGAAGAGCATACGATTTTGTACGCGTGTGAGCGAGAAACGTGATGCTCTGACAATTTTTTTTTTAATTCGATCGCACGATTTGACGTTACCATGGCGATGTTCATCATATGTTTTACTCGCGGGAGGAACCGTTCGGGTAGACGCATTTTAATAGCGACTTAATGATATCGATGTATAGCTTCGACTTTTTATCTATGTATTTTCGTAGATATACTCAATAGGACAGTCACAGTGCTGCTAGCTGTGTCGAGAAATATACAGTCACTTTAGACTTAATAAAAAATTTGTATCTTTTATGTTAAATATACGACAGCACTGTACAGTCTTCGATTGATGATGGCTTGACGCGGTTGCTGTATCGCTTCGTGATGTATAGAGCTTCGATATTTATCATATGTTTCATACGCAAATTTACAAAATAGTACAATCAACGAGTGATGACTTGATGAGATCGGTGCATTGATTCGATACCTCGAATATAACCCTGCAAATTTGAGCTAGGTTTCGAGAATTTATAAAGAAACTAAATGATTAGGGACATTAGGGTTAATATTGATAAGATGAGACGGTGGTTATATTTTTCTTATTAATAATAAACTGTCAAATATTACTGAGTTAAGTAAATAATTGGCTTCCTGTTGTAAATGCGTTGTTTACTTTAAATGTGCAAGTGATTCATCCAAGAATACTACTTACTAACGAACCAAAAATATGGTTGCAGATTTTTTCATTTTTAAGTTGGCGATTTGAGTTGTTTTCGTTTCAGTTCGCGTTTTGGCAAGGTTATAATGTTTTTAAGGTCTGTTTTTTCCGATTTAAACAAAAAAAAAGAAAACAAAGTTTCGATAGATCTCTTGAGCCTTGAGTATGTAGTTTTTTATGGTTCATTTGATTATATACCTGTTATTTTTTAATCTGTGCAGTAATATTAGTGGGCCAGTACGACGTTTATTTCGAAATAGACGGTTCTTTTAGTGATGACTTGGTGATGACGTCATCCGGTGATGAGCGTTCCAAACAAAGACAAACTGTCTTTCTTGCTCTCACGTAACCCCCATGTTGTACTGCTATACTATAATTTTAAAAAAAAAACAAGTTGGAACTTGCAACACTGGAACAGTGTTAGCAAAGAGAGCATGAGTGTCGGCCGTAAATCATTGTAAGTGTGGAGTTCCATATTGATAGTACAAAACTGCGACAAATTCAATCGCAACGCTGCATTTGTGTTTGTATAACAGTGATCGCTGTAAAAATAACTTGATAGGTCAAAGTGGGAATGAAAATTTACTTATAGCGTGTTGAAACAGTTGTTCACGAGGCGAGTTGAATACTGTGGTTTTGAAAATCGATTTCGATAGTGATAGTTCCTTTAAAATCGGATGACGCAATACCAATCCTAGCAAGCCGCAAAGTCTAGTTTAGTTATTTGGGACTTTTTTAGATTTCTCTCGCCTGAACCAAAGTCATCAGGAAGGAAATTCTTAATACCAATCCTAGCAAGCCGGAAAGTCTAGTCTAGTTATTTGGGACTTCTATAGAATTTTCCTCGCTTGAACCAAAGTCATCACGATGGAAATTCTTCGTCTTTATGGTTTCAGCTCTTTTTGTCTCAGATTAAAAAATGAATGTTAATATTGATCAAATGTCATCCGACACTCATCAAGGCCCTTAAGGAACGTAATATGAACTTGAAAAAAGCTCATTCGATTTTTAAGGGAGCTTAAACGGTCCATGAGAGACGAAATTCGCGGATACAGAGTATCCACAGCTTATTTCAATGTTCGATCTGACAAGACCGTGCGCCTTTGAAAAATCGATATCTCGATAGTGAATCGATGTATTGCAATTCGGTTTGCACCGATCGAAAGCGCTTGCTTGTGACTGACAACCTCGAAAATTTCAGATCCATCCGAGTTTATTTAATGACCTTACAGGACCTCTCGCGGCCGCACTTAGACATTTCTTGTCAGAGTTACGCTGAAACGGGGAGTAGTTCCCCCCCTAAGATGATATTTTTTGGCTCGAAACTGCATTGGGCCCTCTCGGGACATCATTGGGACCCGAAAAAAAGCGGAACCGATATAATACGGCACACGACTGGTTCGTGAGAGACGAAATTCGCCTTTTTCCAGCCTCCAGCGCCCCTCTAAGGTCGATCTGACAAGACCGCGCGCCTTTGAAAAATCGATATCTCGAGAACGAATCGATGGATTGCGCACTGCGGTTTGGATTGGGCGGTAGCTTCAGCTTTTAGATAATTCTTGAAAAAAATTCAGATCCATCCAAGTTTTAAACGGATCTTATGGGACCTCCCGCGGCCGCAGTGAGACATTGTACGTGAGACTTACGCTGGAGTTGGGGCCCCCCCCCCCCCCCCCCCGATATAGACTTTATCGGTCCGACATTTGTCAGGGCCCTTAATGAACTTCATGTGAACTCAAAAAACTCACATATGACTTCTCACGGCGCATGCTAGGTCCATGAGAGTCGAAATTCGCGGATTTTAGAGAATCTTAGATTTCTGACCCTATACCGCGCGCCTTTGAAAAATCGATATCTCGAGAGTAAATCGATGTATCGCAATCCGGTTTGGACCGATCAAAAGAGTAAGCTTACCGGTACTCGCCGTTAAAATTTTGGATCCATCTGATTTCATTTTGAGACCTTACTTGAGTTACTTGGACCCCAGTTGGAATTATTTTTTCGGAGTTACGCTGGCAAGGGGGTCGCTCCCTCTCTTGGAAAACTGTGGAGGGGGCCCTTTGCTGGGGCATACATTCTATTTTTTTTTTTTTTTTTTTTTTTTTTTTTTTTTTTTTTTTTAATTTTATATTTGTGTCTAATCTAAGTTGGGGGAGGAGGAGGAGAGTACCTGCAAGTCAACCGGCAATTTACTTTTGATAGTGGCTGCGGGTCGAGGGTGCGGATTGCGGACTTTTAACTTGTTGTGGGGTTTACAGGGTGGCGGTGTCTAAACTTATGAGAAAAGAAGGCAACCACAGACCGTAAGAACGTTCAATTTCTGGTTCAGAGACCATGGACAAAGACATGGGCACCCGCAAAACAATTGCCCGGAGGGGCAACTTTTTGAATGCCAATGGAAGGTCTAGGGGACTTCACTTAGAGACGGGCAAGTCTAGAGAACCCCCCCCCCCCCCACTTCCGCCCAAAATAGAAAATAAATCAATTATCCTTCCAAATGGTAGAAATTGTAAGTGATTGTAGCATGTAGTTGTATCAAAAGTAATTCTATTTTTGAAGTGTTTGATATTATGAATAAAGTGACAGCATCAGATGATAGAAATAGTAAAAAGCTAAGTACAACTATTCCTTCTTTATTTTCATTGTCCTGATGAATTCTAAGAGTTAACCTATTTAAATTAACAAAACCAAACTCTTGCCTATACATTCTCTAATCATGTAATTATCGACCAGAGGATTCTGAATTTTCAAGGAAGTTCGCAAAATTCTCGTTGCCAACGGTAGTTGCCAATGTAGACACGTTCATACTAGTAGATTTTAAAACTTCTTTCGGCGAGGGAGATGACGGGTGGGAAGGATGATGTCGTCTGAATCAGGAGGGGGTGGGGTAAAAATCAGGGGGAGGTCTAGATCTGGGGGGGAGAGGAATCCTGAAACTGGGGGGCGAGCTGTATAGTAGCAAGGGGTGGTTGGGCACCACTGCTTGGGGGGGCTACTTCCCGCCCTGCCCCCCCTAAATTACGCCCCTATTAAAATTGTAAAGTAAACTAAGAATAAAGTTTGTTAACTCTTACTCCTTTCGTTATTATTTGATCTTCGAATGTTCCGATTCTTTTTTTTTGTAAAGTTTTGATTTTTCTGAATTAGGGGGGGGGCGCCGCGCCGCCCCTCGGGGAGCGCCCATTGACAGATAAGGGAGAAAGGTAAGTGTGGGAAAGCGCACGGGAATCCGGCGTAGTGTGCCGCAAAAATTACTACCAATGGCGGATCCAGAAAATTCTTTTAGGGGGGGGGGGCTTCACGCCTATGAATTTTCAAATTTGCAGAGAGGAATTTATGGGATTTTTTCTGTTGAAAAAAGGCAAAGGCTACCGTGAGTTGGGGGGGGGGGGGTGCCTTTCCCGAATCCGCCGCTGATTACCATGTAACACTGGGCCACGATGACCGATGTCGCATAAAACCAGGTAGAAGACCCGTGGCGGGCGTGGCATCCGTGATGGCTGTGAAATTGGGATGAAGTAGATGGACACACATCATTCATGCAATCTGCACAACGCGGCAAGCAACTGTTGTAGGCGTAGGTGCAGTAGTTCGTGGGGAGGGCAAAGGGGACGGGAGGTCGTCGCAAAACCATGGACGAAGATATAACTAAGGACTGCCGACTGTTGTTAGTCCTGTTTTGCTCTCGACCCCAGCGCTCCAAGCAGCGGTCAGCTGAACTACTCTTTCAAGTGAGCGATCCTGGCGATGTGTCCATGCTCACATGCTGTGCTACTGCTAAAACCGTTGTTGGAGTTGGTCTGTTATGGCATGGCTGTCAACTGTTGTCGGCGACCCAAGAGGATCAGATAACTCAGTATCTCAATGGAAGATCGAAAGCAAGGGAAATTCAGAATCAACTTTGGACAAGGTAACAGAAATCATCAGCAAATTAAAAGAGTCGCCTGATCTCTACTAATAAAACAAATGTCTATGTACTCTTTCTTGTTTGATTCCGTTTTGAGGTTAACTGTGATGTATAGTATTTCAGTCCTTGATTAATCATTTTCGACAATTCAGGAATCTTTCAAGAAATACTCCAGACGTTTGCTTTTTAGCGGATTTTGCTTCCTTTTAATTCGCTGATCATTTGTTCCCTTCGTTCAATCGTGATTCAAATTACCTACACGGTATACATTTGCGGGAAGGCATGGGAGAAAGGGAGCCGGAGCGGCCACCGCTGCAGCGGTTCGCTTTTAGTTGACCCTTATTGCTGCTTGGAGCGCTGCGGTCGCGCTCGAAAACCCGCTAACAGGTTTTAACACGGGCGGAGATAGGGAGTCGGCAGTCTTTAGTTATATCTTCATCCATGGCTCAGAATGGTCTTAAAATTTTCCTTAGGATTTGATCTAGAACGCAACGTTCTTACATTTTCGAAAAGTTAACTCTAGCTCTCGCAATTAACGATTAAAGGCGGAAAAAGCATGGTTTCTGGACCGCGGAACAGTGACGTTATCTAGCGGATGAGAATCTTACTACAGGTCGCTGAGGATTCACCTTAAAACGCAACGCCGATCGCGTTCCCCAAACGAACTCTTTTAGCGGACCGAAACATCAACAATAACAGGATTGGAAATTTGAAATCATCTAAATGCATTTTAAATCGCAGAATACACGAAACATGGACACAATCCTCTGATATAAAACCCCAATATCTCATACAGAAGATTTCGTTGAAGTCTGATCCAAATTAGTAACGTAATTACATTCCCAAAAATGCTTAACCTCAATCTTGGCCAAAAACTCCCGCCACAAAGAAAAAGCGACAAATTGGGAGGGCACCGGATTGGCGGAATCACATGGGTCAATCGGTCCTCGAGGACCCGTTCTCGATACTGAAACCAAGCGATCCCCCGAGCGGACCCCCGAACCATGCCGTTCCTATAAGAAAAGCATTATTGACCTTGTAGAAACGATTTCAATAGAGCATGACACTCATGCTCTAAAAACTGTATTTAGAGACATCTTTTGTGAAATATTTTTTGGCAGAAATGCATTCCTCAATTTTAATGCGATTTTGCTATTAACATGCCGTAATACGAGGCCCTGTGTATACGAATCAGGACACTAGAAAGCAGTGGCGGCTCGCCAGGTGAGGCAAGTGAGGCGACAGGGATCCATCACCTCACATTTTTTGAAGTTTGAGAAAGAAAAAAAATTAAAAAAAAAAAAAATACAATGGTTTAAATAATTATTATTCCATCGTCCTTTCTTTCAATTGTCCAAAAAGTATGAATGGAACATAAAATTATCAAAAAAGTTTATGTGAAGAGGATTTAAAAAAAAAACCTGTACACCTCTCATTTTCGTCGCCTCACCTCCACGAGCCGCCAGTGCTATAGAAAGAGGTGGGTATACACGGGATTGGAGGTCGCACGGGAGAGTGGGTGAGATAGAGTTTGAAACGCTATGCGAGTTTTGTCACAACCGATTGCGACCCATGAGTGCATTTATTGATGTAATTTTTGCCTAACCGTTTACTTCACACTAAAACTCTATGGTGAACTTGAGATGCTCTTAGATGCTGGAACTGGGTCCAATAGACCCGTCGCGTCGCACGCTAAAATCGGCTGCCAGCAGTTGTTCACTGGTCATACTAACTTGAGCTTCGTGAAGTGGTCTGGAACAACTCTAAAAAGTAGGAATTTCATCATTTGGGGGGGGGGGAGAGGCGACCATTTAAAAGCGCCAATTCCCAAAAAAGATAAGCCAAAAGCTCTAAAACGTACACCAAATGCGCCAAGGAATTATTGAAAAAGTAGCCAAAAAACGGCAATTTGCTGCGAAATCGATAGTCAAAAAGCGCTGAAAGAATGACCCCAAATAATAGGGGGTGTATAATGTGTATATGACCCCACGTCCAATAAGCTTAAAAAATTAAAAACTTAGATGAAGTTTGCTTGAATTTTCGAGCCAACCTATTTCAAAAAATTATTGTCGTTAATGAAGGGCTGTTTGAAAAAGGCATACTTTCCCCGCGCTAAGTTTCTCTTCCACTCTTCCATAGATTTTTGATTTACTGAAACGTAATGTCTTATACTCTTACATGTCAGTTCAACGAAAGGTTATTGTAGGTGTGCGATCTCGGTCATGCGTATTTGTTCGCTTATCCCGAACTTCTCATTTTATTGTGAATGCATCAGGTTTCTCACTTTCGCGCTGTCTCTTTCTCTCCTCTCCTTCTTTTTTCTGTACAGTTCTAAATCGTGTAATCCACATGCGCTAATATGACGCATTCTAATGCGCCATTCTAGGGGTTTCGGCGTCTCCATGAGCATCAAAAAAAATTAGCTGTTTTGGATCGGGCCCTCTTGAGAACGACTACCCCTAAAATGTTTAAGTTTCATGTAAGGGGGTGGCGGCGGGGGTTATGCTATTTATGCCCTTCCAAATGATGACTCCTGTTTTCTAAACCTTTAGTGTACATGAGAAAATACCACTGTTGTGTAGTATTTCAGGAATAATAGAGTAAGTTTTTAGATTTCGTTCTTCGGAGCAATATTAGATGGGCGAATAGAGAACGGAGTTAGGGGGTGGATGATATCGAGTCAAAGTCTAGCTTGAATAAACAAAAATCACGCGAAACGGAATGATGCTTGGCCGCGAAGCGGCCACCGGCCACTAGTCCTATATTATATTTGTAAGAATAAAGCTAAGTTCCGGGAGAACCGTTGCACCGTTCGGGAGGGGCCTGGTACCGAACGGTCGGGCTCGGCTCCAATGCTTCGGGAAAATTATAAATTTTTCCGTGCGGGCCCCGCGTCCCTTTTTAAAATGCTAAAAACTTTTCTCTCAAAAAGTTGTGCGAGTGCGAAAAGGATGCGAATCAGTTCGTTTTGTAAGGGTGGGAGAGAGAAGCGAGATTTTGTCGTCCTTTTTTAAATGCATACGTGCGGAAGAGCATACGATTTTGTACGCGTGTGAACGAGAAACGTGATGCTCTGACAATTTTTTTTTTTAATTCGATCGCACGATTTGACGTTACCATGGCGATCTTCATCATATGTTTTACTCGCGGAAGGAACCGTTCGGGTAGACGCGTTTTAATAGCGACTTCATGATATCGATGTATAGCTTCGACTTTTTATCCATATTTTTACGTAGATATACACAATGAGAGAGTCACAGTGCTGCTAGCTGTGTTGAGAAATATACCAGGCACTTCAAACTTAATGAAAAATTTGTATAAATATTTTATGTTAAATACGGCAGCACTGTACAGTCTTCGATTGATGATGGCTTGACGAGGTTGCTATATCGCTTCGCGATGTATAGAGCTTCGATACTTATCATATGTTTCATATGCATAGATATATACAGAATAGTACAATCAACGATGACTTGATGAGATCGGTGCATTGATTCAATATCTCGAATATAACCCAGCAAATTTGAGTTAGGTTTCGAGAATTTATAAAGAAACTAGGGTTATTATTCATAAGTTGAGACGGTGGTTATACTTTTCTCATTAATAATATACTGTCAAATATTACTGAATACTGAGTTAAGTAAATAATTGGTTTTCTGTTGAAAATGCATCGTTTACTTTAAATGTATAAGTGATTCATCCAAGAATACTACTTACTAACGAACCAAAAATATGGTTACAGATTTTTTCATTTTTAAGTTGGCGATTTGAGTTGTTTTCGTTTCAGTTCGCGTTTTGGCGAGGTTATGATGTTTTTAAGGTCTGTTTTTTCCCGATTTAAATAAAAAAAAAAGAAGACAAAGTTTCGATAGATCTCTTGAGCCTTGAGTATGTAGTTTTTATGGTTCATTTGATTGTATACCTGTTATTTTTTAATCTGTGCAGTAATATTAGTGGGCCAGTGCGACATTTATTTCAAAATAGATGGTTCTTTTAGTGATGACTTGGCGATGACGTCATCCGGTGATGAGCGTTCCAAACATAGACTATCTCTCTTGCTCTCACGTAACCCCCATGTTGTACTGCTATACTCTAATTTTAAAAAACGTATGTAGAGACATCTTTTGTGAAATATTTTTTGGCAGAAATGAATTCCTAAATTTTAATGCGATATTCCGTAATACGAGACCCTGTGTATACAAATCAGGACACTAGAAAGAGATGGGTATACATACACATGGGGATTGGAGGTCACGGGAGAGTGGCTGGGTGAGATAGTTTGGAACGCTACTATGCGAGTTTTGTCACAACCGATTGCAACCGATGAGTGCATTATTGATGCAATTTTTGGCTAACCGTTGACTTCACACTAAAACTCTATGGTGAACTTGAGATGCCCTTAGATGCTGGAACTGGGTCCAATGGACTCGTTGCGTTGTACGCTAAAATCGGCTGCCAGTAACTGTTCACTGGTTATACAAACTTGAGCTTCGTGAAGTGTCTAAAAAAACTCAAAAAAATAGGAATTTCATCATTGGGGGGGGGGAGGCGACCATTCTAAAGCGCCAATCCCCAAAAAAGATAAGCCAAAAGCGCTAAAACATGTACGAAGGAATTTTTGAAAAAGTAGCCCAAAAACGGCAATTTGCTGCAAAATCAGTAGTCAAACAGCGCTAAAAGAATGACCCTAAAATCTTAGACGAAGTTTGCCTGAATTTTCGAGCCAACCTATTTCAAAAAATTACTGTCGTTGATAAAGGGCTGTTTGAAAAAGGCATAGTTCTCCCGCGCAAAGTTTCTCTTCCATTCATATATAGATTTTTGATATTCACTGAAACGCAATGTCTTATTGTCATGTCAGTTCAACGAAAGGTTATCGTAGGTGTGCGATCTCGGTCATGCATTTGTTTGCTTAACCCGGACTTCTCATTTTATTGTGAATGCAGGTTTCTCACTGTCGCTATCTCTTTCTCTCCTTCCCTTCTTTTCTCTGTACAGTTATAAATCGTATAATCCACATGCGCTAATACGGTGCATCCAAATGCGCCGATTCTGGGGATTTCGGCGTCTCCATGAGCGACAAAAAAAAATTGGCGGTTTTGGATCGGGCCCTCTTGAGAACGACTACCCCTAAAAAATGTTTAAGTTTCATGTAAAGGGGTTTGGGCGGGGGTTATGCTATTTATGCCCCTCCAAATAATGACTCCTGTTTTCTAAACCTTTGGTGTACCTGAGAAAATAACACTTCAGTATTTCAGGAATAATAGAGTAAGTTTTTAGATTTCGTTCTTCGGAGCAAGATTAGATGGGTGAATAGCAAACGGAGTTAGGGAGTGGATGATATCGAGTCAAAGTCTTAGCTCGAAAAAACAAAAATCACGCGCAAGACGCGAAACAGAACGCTTGGCCGCGAAGCGGCCACCGGCCACTAGTTTCTTATATTATTTTGTTCTCTTTGATAAACCGAAAAGACCAGGCAGCGAATGCAGCTTATATTTCACGTATTAAATAAAAATCCCATCATTTTGTAGTTACGATGTTGTTTACTTTGCACGGTGGTTCCGTCTATGTAGTAGTATACCGGTGCAAATAGTGTCTAGTGCAGCGCGGGCTGTTTGAAATTGAAGTGATTTCCTGAGTTAATGAGTGGATTTTGAACGTTTTTAATGTGCGCATCGTTATTTTCGCTGAATTTTACATAAGAATCAAGGCTCTATATTGTTGTAGTAAAAGTATGCAACCCCATTGCAGACCCATTGAATGGAGCTCTTGCACGGTTTTGTTGTAGGCAAATGGAGTATCAATTCCAATGTAAAATGCTGCGAGAATAACGATGAGACCATTAAAAAAGTCTAAAACTCACTCCTCGCAGAGAAAACTTAAATTGAAATTTCAGGTGACCACCCTTGCATGTATGCACCGACCTCGGGTTCGGACCCCAAACAAAAGAATATAACCTACGAATTTGAACAATGAGATTAATGAAGTTGCGTTCAAAAAGTAAATTTGAAGAAATGAAAGGTCCATTTACACATGTTTTGTCACTAGGAGCACGGTGTTAACTACAGAAAAGTTCGATGTTGTGTAATAAACGAGGAAGGCGGCACTTGCTTTCATGTTCTGTTCTTTTGTTTGGGGTTCGAATCCAAGGTTGGTGCATACATGCATGGGTGGTCACCCGAAATTTCAGGTTAATTTTTCTCAGCGAGGAGTGAGTTTTAGACTTTTTTAATGGTCTCATCGTTATTTTCGCAGCATTTTACATCAGAATTGTTTGGCCATTTGTCTACAGCAAAACCTTGCAAGAGCTCCATTACCGTATTATTTTTTTGGCAAACTTGACTCTCACTATGGCACGAAATAATACTGAAATATGTCTAATCATTGTTTTTTACTTCTAAAAGCCTCAATATTGAATTTCAACAAGCTCGTTGTTTTTTTTCTCGAAATTCCCTCGACTACAAAAATTCCATTAGACCTGAATGAAGATAAGAGGGACGAGGACCAACTAAAGGAAGATTTAGGAAGAATGCGGTAAAAAGAGAATTGTGAGATTGATGGAAAACATTGAGAAATGGTTAAATCGATAGAAATGTGGTGGAAAGTCGTTAAGGAAATTGAAAATTGAGATTAGAAAATGTTGAGAATTGGAGGAAACCTCATAAGGTTAGTCCGGACCAACCTACCGTCGGTCACCATTTCGGGATCTGTCTCTCGAGGGAGATTTCAAAAACCGTAACCTGGTTATAAGATTGGATACCGAAAATAGTGAATCGATTGTGCTGTAACAAAGGTAAGTACCGATTCTGGTCCCCTAAGAAAATATGCTTAGCCCTTTACGAAAAGGTTATTACAGTAAATAAATGATAGAATGCTAAAATGTAGTGGGTAGTTAAATATTTCTACTCCGCAGTCTTGGTTTTGCCTATCCCAGTAATTGAAGGCGCTCGACGAAACACAATTCAGCTACTGTCAACCGTTTGGGGTTGGCTCTCTAATAATGAGGCTGATGCGCACTTCTGCTACACGCAGTTTAAAATCCGATTTTGATTTTAAAATGTCAAAAAACACCGATGGTAGCACTAAAAGCTTACGAAATCCGTTCCAAATTTCATAAAATGCGTCTGAACGCACGAGCGCAATGGTGGTGTTCGGCACTAATAATGGGAGATTGATTCCCATGTAATCATACTATCTTTCCATCAAGAAGTGACCATTAAGAGACGGCTTTCTTTTGGTACCGGTGTTACCAGATGTCGGTACCATTAATCGGCAGTTAATCACTCCTCTGGTGACTAGTTAATCTGTGAATCATTCCTTCTCGACATAGAAAGAGATACGAAATTAAAATGAGAATACCCCGATATTATCGAGCCCAGTACCTGCAATGGTCGTGCGGTTAAATACATTTTCTATGTTTGGGATTGGATTTTGTAAAGTTTTAGTGCTTCTCTTGATATTTTTGAATGTTTTTACATCCGCATCGACCATGTGATCATGTAATTGACCATGTAGTTGATCATGTAGTTTTTCCTGAAGCCAAAGTGTGCAATAATAGCCCCATTGTATGAGACGGATCGAGTTACATAGGCGGGTCCAGCAATCTCGCAACTGCGCTTTATTCCCATTTGAATGTATGATAAACAATCGATTCTTGAAGGGGCCATGACCCTGTGATTAATTGATTATTTGCCATGCAATCAAATGGGACAAATACACTGTTGGCAGGTTGCTGCCTATATACCGAGTTACGAAACTGAATACACTCGGCATGGTATCAAAAGGTCAATTTATAATAGTAGTACATTAAAGAAACTAGTGCAGGTAGTGAAGGATCCTCAAAGGTTTTGTTTTTTGGGGAAAGGGGGGGGGGAGGTAAACGTCTATGAAATTGGAAATTTGGAGGGTCGCAGGAAGCTATGATGGGTCATTCTCCGTCGATAAAAGGCAAAATTTGAGGCTTTTGCGGGGCAGTTCCCCCGCGGTTCCCCCCGGCTCCGCCGCCATGCGCGACCGCCCCCCCACTTGTTTCTACCACTGAGTGTAGGATGTATAGTGTAAACGTGACTTGTTCAAAATGGACGATTTTTATAAAGTGATCTTCCGACTCAACGAATGAATTTTGAACGTTACTAACAAACGCATTATAGTTTTTTCGTGGACTTTAAAGTACTAAAGTACTATAGTAGTCTTAATTACTAAAGTTGAAGTGCCTTGCAGAAAAAGTACGCGACGGAGCCATTTCTACGACACTTCTTCGTGTCAGTGCAAAGTTTTACCATAGAACCCCCCCCCCCCCACCAGGTCACCCATGTATCTTTGTTAGTCCACGCACCTAGCCCAGAGGTCAGACTGACTTTAAAAAACACTTGTGCGAATAACAAAACAAAAATCTACTCACACTTCTGGAGCCGCTCGTCACTAGGTCCAAATAACTGTAAACAAACAAAAGAAAAAGAAAAAAATGAAATTAAAAAGGATTAATGAAGTAGTTTAAATAAGTAATGGAGTCGGTCTGAAAAATGAAAGATTTGCAAGGAACATAACATGATTATAATAACTCGGCGAGCTAACTCAAAACGCATAATATGACGAAGGGGACAGAGCGAGAGTTTAAAAGCTTTCCTGGAACAAGAAACAAGAATGAGAGGAAGAAAACGATTTACTCCCCTCATAATTTCAGTTAGTCGTTTTTTTTTGTACAAGGTTCGCGTCGACGCTCATTTATGTTTCCCCTAATCAACTGCAGAACCAAGATAAGGTCAAGAGGTCAAGATTTTGCCATATCAAAACAAAAAAAAAAAAAAAAGTTCATACATGGAATGGATAACTATCGACCAAACATTTGGCAACCTATTGGAAAAAAAAAAAAAATGAAGTTCAGCATTTTGTACGAAAAACCCACTCCTTCTCTCCCTCACTCTTAAACTCTCTCGCGTATTTTCTACTTAATTTTCTGTATTGAAGGTAACCTCCAAAACAGGCTCGCCTATGGAGGTACCGAATTTTCAGTCTTTAATTTTTATGTTAATTTTACGTTCGGTTACTTAATTTGTCTAATATAGATTACGTGTAATTTGAGTGATTTAGCATTTTCTTGTTTGTTTTGTTATTGGCTTTTGTCTAAAGACTGAAAAAATAAATCATTTATCATATTCAAAATTGAATTGAAATTTTTTCTTTTTTTTTCATCTTTGGGGCCAATTTAACCTTTGAAGCTCTGAAATAGCTTCGATGATTGTCCATTTAACCTTTTCTCAAGGTATTACATCAGTTTTACCATTTCCCATTTCCCTCATTCTCCCCATATCTTCCTCTAGTTGATCCTTAAATCTCCTTTTCATCCTCCATGTATTTTAAACGGCACTTTTCAAGTCAAAGAACTTTCGAGGAGAAGTCAAGGGGGACCTGTTAAATTTCGGCCATTAACAGTGAGTTTAGCAAAAAAGATGAAAAGTCCCCGCTGCTCTTGTTGGCTGAAAGAGAACGTAGTCAGCCCGCTAGATTACGATTCGATGAAGGTTCGCATCATCATCCCGAGGAACTGAATTCACTCATGAAAGGTCTTCTGGAGTACCTATTTTAGTCATGGCCTACGCCAATAGCTTAAACACACTCGACGCAACCAGTGACGATACTCTTTTCATGTAGATCTTTTTTAAGCGTATGATCTATTCGGACAAATTTGTGCCAGTGGGTTAGGTGGGTGCCACCTTTGTTTTTCGGAGCATCCTCTTTCTCCTTTTTTTTATGATTCCAAGAAGACTCATCAGTGTACAAGTTCTTGGTCATTCAGCGTGTAACGTGTTAACGTGTGAGCGTGTAAGGTGTGAGGTGCGGGATCCTCGACTTGCGCACATCGAAGACGACTGCGGCGGAACTATCGTTGATGAGGCCGGGCGCGAATGACGCGCGAAGACCAAGACATCGGCTACCACGCCGCGCCGCCGTCCGTTCTACATATAGGTAGGTACCACCTTCCGTGACGTCACGACACTCCGTCACGTCAAGAGCCTCTAAAAGCAGTGACACCACAGCGTAAGTACAAACATGCCGCGTACTTTTTACAACGCGGGTCGGGAGGAGTTCCGTTTGCGTGATTGCAATTCCCGAGATTCGATGTAACGTCAGTCCTTAGACAAATATTGACATTATTGACATCAGCGTCCCGACGCGATCACCGATCACCGAGCCCCGAGCTTTGAGCTTGAGTGGCATACAGTGGGCAAAGAAAGCGAATTCGATTTACGAAAAGCTTCACTTGAAAGTTGAACCAACGGATGTGCTGTGCATTTTATTATCTCATCTGAAGTGTTTGTTCCGCAACGATGGATGACACCGATGCTTTACCCGAACCTCAATCAGGGCCTGCCGTTTTGCGTGTAATTAATCGCATTTATTTTAATTCACCGATGATTCCACCGGTTGAGAAAAAATTACACAGTTTAGTTCAATTGATGACTGTAATGCACAAAAATGCCCATATCTGTACCCTTTTCTCAACCGGGAGTCGTCGATGACTTAAAAAAAAAAAAAAAAAAAAAAAAAAAAAAAAAAAAAAAAAACTTGCGGATATTTTAATTAATCAACGGAGTTTCCACCGATTAAGAAAATATTACAGATCAGAGTATTTTCGTGCATTTCAGACATACATTGAATTGAACTGCGTAATCTTTTCTCAACCGGTGGAATCATCGTTGAATTGAAAAATGCGATTAATTATACGCAAGACGGCAGCCCAAATCTCGATACTTCTTGGCAGTGGCGTAACTTTGAAACTCGGGCCCACCCCGCAGATTGAGCTGGAGGGCCCCCCTCCCATCCTACAACAGAATCTGCATACTCTAAAATCTAAAATAATCCAAATTCAAAATCCTCACTTGTAATTTGTTGAAACGCAACTTGATCTTAAAATCTACGCGTCTACATTTTTAGGACCCTGAGGCCCTGAGCTTTCAATGGGATGATAGAAAGGCTTCCAGGCTTCCACAAGTGAAAGGGGCCCTTTTACAGCTTTTCCTCACCGAACTTCCGGTGAAGAGGGGGTTCCTAAAGTAGTAAAGTTCTAGAGACAGAATTATGAGGCTAATTTATTCGAAAAGAAGGGCCTCACTTCAAACAATTGCGCCTGATTTCAGAAAGATCTACGTTTTTAAAGGAAAATATTCTTACTTATCTCAACAGAACAGAAGTCCTTCTCCCCTCCTTTATTTCTTCTTTTTTTCCCCCTTCTTCCTTCTTTCTTTTTTTCTTTTTCCCATTTTTTTCCGTTTTTCCCCTTCCTTCATTTTTTTCCCTTTTACCTGGCTGCGTTAAGGACCCCCAATCGCCCCCCCCCCGCGCACTGTGGTCCCGTAAGTTACGCCTCCGCCCCTTGGGCCTTGGGTTTTTGATATAGTCTCGAGCATTTGATGGCAAACATTTTATTCTGCCGATGAGAATTTTCAAAATTCAATAAAAGAATCAGATTGCAAAAAAAAAACCCCTTAATAAAGATCTCTGATGTCTATCATTTTTCCCGCTTGCAACGTGTTTTCAGTGAGATAATAATCGACACTGTAGCTGGAAAAGTCAGCGCTTTTATACGAGGGGCGTCACGGGGAGGCTGCCTGTCTTTTGCGGACGACCGCGGGCCGCGGGGAGGCTGCCTGTCTTTTGCGGACGACCGCGGGCCGCGGGGAGCATCCGAGTTGGCCCAAAAAGTCCGAGTTGGCCCAAATTGGCAAATCCGAGTTGGCCCATGGCTTAAAAAACACCTGTCCGAGTTGGCCCAAGCCGAAAACAATAGAAGAAATAAAAATATATTTAAATGTTGTACTGTGGCAACGCCGCGCCGCGTCAACAAATTGATATAACACCGACACAGTTATTTACATTTACAAATCACTTAAAATCACACTAAAAATTGTCGAGCCTTGAAAAATTTTAAATTTTGAAAAAACATAGGGGATGTGTAAATTGCCCGCCACGTCGAAAAGTAGAAAATGAAAAAAAAAAAAAACACATTGGGGGTGTATGAAGCCCGCCGCGTCAAAAAATTGATACCACACCGAAAAATATGCACCAAAAAATAGCTAATGCACCTTTTTCTTAGAAATTGGTACAAATTTACTGGAAACTTTTCTAATGAAAGCAAGGCGATCGTGATTTGACGCGTACTCCTCCACACCTTCCAGTGGGAACTCTTCCTTCTCCGTCTGTCGTTTGGTTGCAGGACGAGGAGGTATCTTGGTGGCAAGTGTAATGGAGGCGTCAGCCTGTATTTTTAGAAGAGTTTTGATGAAACAAAAAATATTTGGATGAGCACAACTGAACTTGGCATTTAATTTGGCATGGGAAGATTCACAACCGTTCGTTGTCCGATCTTCATAAGTTGAATGAGAAGCCCACATTCCTTGGGGGAAATCGCAATCAGGCTGAATGTACGTTTTCAACACATAATCAAAAAAATTATCTAGAGATACAGATCCTAAGGGTTTTATAGACATCAAATCCTCGCAAAAACAATCCTCAACTTCAGATGGTGGGAGAAGCGGTAAACCAAAAAAATACCTCAGAACGGAGCTAATTTTTGAATCTTGTAATTTAAATTCGGTTGACAAACCCTGATTTTCCTCGTTTGTAAAATGTCACGTTGCCAAGTGCTCTCTTTTTTATTTATTTTTGTTGTCTCTTGGGCCAACTCGGAAACGCTGTTTTTCCAGACAGGGGCCAACTCGGTATATGCGGCGAAAAAGTGGCTTGGGCCAACTCGGACTTTTTGGGCCAACTCGGAATCACCCGGGCCGCGGCCAATTGCAACCACCTTCCGTGACGTCCGCCATGGTAAAAGCGCTGACTTGCTTACCTCCAATGTCGATTACCTCACTTAAAACTCACCAAAAAGAAAAACATAATAGGTATCAAAAATCTTTATCACGGTTTTTAACGATCTGATTCTCTCCTTAACTTTTGAAAGTTCTCATCGGCAACATAAAATGTTTGCCATCAAATGCTCGAGACGATCAAAAAGCACACTGAGACTTATTTTATCATTATTTTTAGGGCTATAATGAATTTTATACCTGAAATACGTCTCAACCGTCAAATTTGAGTGGAATTTTATCAATAACTTTAGATAAAATTAAAAATAATAAGAATAAAAAAAATCAACTTTGAAAAATCGTAGCTCACAAAGCATTGCAAGGGGAAGCATTTCAAGACTCGAGTTTATAGAAAACGCATTGTTTGGTCTTATTTTGACTTGAAAAATCGGCTCCTGAATTTTCTGACGTTAAACCTGAAACACTCTTTATAGTGTATAGCGTTGACATTTGTTGTTTAAAATTAGTCCATATTAAAAGAATGTCGACGAATACACACTGTCCGTAAACGGAATGATTTCCTTAAAACCCAGACTTTTCAATCGTCGCAATGACACACAAATGTACTACTTCCGGATACCGGTTACAGGATGTCCAACACTACTTTGCAATCGCCAGCTTCCCGCCAAATGCGAATCTTTTCAAATAATTCGAAATTTTCGCAGCTTTGAAATTGTTTCAATTCACGCAACCGCGGGGAAAAAAATTATAACGAATACTGTAAAGTTCCTTTCATCTAGCACTTGGAGGAAATGAAAACAAAAAATGTGCGCAACAGACAAATCTGCAGAATCGATTATCTCAGCCTACTGTGTTGCTTCGAATCAGAAATCTGAACGGGGGTGTATACAGTGTATTGCCGCAGCTCAGTAACTTGTATACTATAGTCCGTTTCATTTAAATAGAAGCTTGAGCTCGACTCTTTCCCCTACGAGTTTTACCCTCACTCTCGTACCTGCGATGGCTCGAGGCCCGTCCCGTAGGTCGGGGATTCCTTCCGACACAATAGACTGTCCTTTGGATAGCTGACCGTCTATTGTGACGGACGGAATCCCCGACCTACGGGACGGGCCTCGAGTCATCACAGGTACGAGAGTGAGGGTAAAACTCGTAGGGGAAAGAGTCGAGCTCAAGCTTCTATTTAAATGAAACGGACTATATGTATGGACGGATGTAGATATTCGATTTTGCCACTTGAATTTTATTACATGAAGGTGTTGTTATGTCTTTATTCTTTCCGTTTTCCGTTTTTCGATTTTCATTTTTCGTTTTTTGTTTTTGCCTCCCCCCCCGGGGGGTCACAACGGGGGAGTTCTTTCTCTTTTCAGCTTTCTCTTTGATAAATCACTTTTCTCAGTATAGAAAAGTTGCGATCATAAAGAGGACTCCCCTGTCGTGACTAGCTATTTCAACTGTCATTTTTGAATTTTGCTGAACACATTTATCTTGAGTTTGTATGAGATTTTTCGATATTTGCAATGATGTGATTTTCACGCGAATTTTCATAGGAATCGACCCTGCATAACGCTGTAGCAAAAGTATGCAGCAGACCCAACATAAGTAAAAGGAAAAAAGAGAGAAAAAAATATTAACAAAACATTCGAACAGGCAAGCGCTGGTCATGTAACATGTTGACTTGCCGTTGGGTGTGTTTTGGTTCATTATTTTATTTGACAGTACATACCTACTACGCATCGAATAAGTAGCGCACGTACGCATTTATATCATAAAGCTGTTTCCTTAGAAGCGGGACCAAAAAAGAGAACTTGTTCTTTCCTAGAAATCAGCGGTAAGATTGTACTTTAGGATTCCAAGGAAGAGCTCACTTCACATCTCGAGGGCTTTTCTTTCGGGGATTGCCACAATTTCCGGTTAATAACAAAATTAATAAAAATAGTTCGTGTGCAAAAACCATGTACTCGCCTTTCGTTTTAACCGATGTTTAATTTGCTGTCATTGGACATCATTTGGATGTCATTGCTAACATCGTGAGTAAAATATCAACTTTTATAGAAAGCGTCACTTGTCACTTTCTAATAAATTGCATTTTTCGGGTAATTTGATCGGGAAAATCATGGTTTTCTTCAATTTTCCAGTATTTTTTGAGTTATACATCATGAAATTGGTTGAAAAATAAAACGTAATTAAAACCCTTCACTGCGGGCCGTGTTCCTAATTAGAATGAATCAAATACTTTAAAAGTGTATTAAAACATTTAGGAATAGAAATATGCGCGTTAGGTCATATCTACAGCCATATCTACATAATTTACAGCCTCTCATTGATGAAACATAACGAAACAATATCCCCCCCCCTATTTCAGTACCCCATGATGCACTGAATAAAAATATATTTGGTTTAAAAAAAAAAAAAAAAAAAAAAAAAAAAAAGTGCAGTGAAGAGAATTTTGGTTTTGCCTTGAAATGAGCCCAAATCCCCCCTTCTCCGATTGGTATTGTTGATTGGTGTATTTTACTGTGAAGAACATATTAATTACAGGCTTTTTTTTTATTTTTTTTTGTTTTTTTGTAGCACTGACAAAACCATTGGTAGGAAAAAGAACCCAGCTAAAGCCTTCAGTTAAGCTAACCAAATCAATTTAGTTAGGAGTACGAAACCTTCGGTTGGCTCTATTAAAGTCTTTTGCAGAGTCATCTTTCTACAAAAGGTTATGTCAGGGCTAGCAAAGTGTTTCCCTGTTTTTTCTGTCTTTCTGTGTATTTTTCTGAAAATCAACATGGCATCTAGGCCACCCCGCACCCCTACAGAAAACGGGTCCAAATGGCACATTTAAGACAAACCGAGCCCGTGTGAAAATGTCCAAAAGAGATTAAGTGTTATAACTGTCTCCTTATTGGTGTTTCAAAACCACGCACCGTAAAGTACTTCTATCTAGGCTGTTTTAGTTGAGCGATATATCGTATCGATTGCCATCCGAGAACCTCCTCTGTTTCCAAACAAACTCTGATTCAACGTATTTCCCCCTAAGCGCATTTTTGAACGAAAATTTAGGCTATTGAATCAAACAATCAATGCAACCGTTTTGCGATGATGAACTCTACGTCCTCGAAAATGCTTAGTTATGCTCAGTTCCACGGCTCCAACTACTAGAAGTAACAAAATATATTGCAGATTAAACAATGCATTTAGAGGTTGGAATCACCTGAATTCTCGGCAGATTCCCACCCATTCCACAAAGTAGTCCTCTTTAACGACATAACTGTCCGCGAAAGCACCAAACATCAGTGTTTTTTTAAACTAAATTTCAATGTATTTCAATGACTTTTCGTATTACAAACATTAATAGTGTGCTAATCAATAGTATTTGGGACGCTGATTTCAAAAATGATACCATTTTCTACTTAACTCGTCCCGATTTTACGCATATTCTTTTTTTAAAAAATGTTCGTGATAAAGTTTAAATTGTGGAAAATTTAGAATATTTCGATCAAAAATAAGGTCAAATTCGAACTCGGCAGGTCAATTACCTTCGCCGCCGTCAAAGTCTACGCGATTTGAGGTCCATTTATGAGAAAAAAGCCCATGTTTGTGTCTAGGGACCCTTGTTTTGTATTCATTGGGGGCGGACACCTATGTCGTTAAAGCGTAAAAATCCATTCCACATCAACAACAATAACACATGGGCGATTCCAACCTCCAAATACATCGCTTGATCTGTAATATCTTGTTAATTTCGACAGTTTTAGTCCTGGAACCAAGCACAATTGAGAATCTTTGAAGACGTAGAATTCATAATCGGAAAAAGCTTGCATTAATTCTTTGATTTATTTGCCTATCCGTTCAAAAATGTGCTTACGGGGAAAATACATTGAATCAGAGTTTGTTTGGAACGAGGGTGCTGATTCTACTCTTTTAAACGAGACGATACGAGATTGCGGGAATCGACCAATTCCATTGGTTTAAACAGTCTCGTCTCTTCTCGTCCAAAAGAGTAGAGGCAGCAGGCAGAGGTCCTAGGACGGCGATCGATACGATCGATGTATCGCTCAATTAAAACAGTCTATTGGTAAAGCTCGTACACGGAAAAAAAAAACAACGGTGAAAATAACCATACGGATACCTGATTTTGGCACCTGCTAGATGTTATGGTAATGTTAATCAGAATTATACTACGTTTTGACTAGGTACTAGGTGATGTTACCTGCTTGCATGTCGAATTTACTTAAAGTATCGGTAAATGTACCATACTTCTGGTCAAGTTTACCATAACATCTAGCAGGTGTCAAAATCAGGTATCCGTATGGTTATTTTCACTAATCTTTTTTTTCCGTGTAGATTGTGCCACAGGTTGACAAAGATGTGAATCGATTTCTGATCGTAGCCGATGAACAATGATAAAAACCGTAGCAGTGTAAGTATAATCCTGAGGCTGATCAGTGATTAGCACACTAATTTTATTTATTTTTTTTTTGTTTCGTAGAATGGCGGCAACGAACGCCAACGGCCGCGTGGACGAGACATAGACGCGAGCATCGAGCAAGTGCAGACGAACAGGCGGCTGACAAGACGACTCGGACTTGAGGCTGGGAGGGAAGGGGGGGGCTGGTGGTGCGGATCAGTGGCGGGAGGAGGGGGGTTAAGGAGGCCGGTGGCGGCAAATGATTATCGATGCGCGCGGCGAAAAAAGTTTAGTAGTGCCGGCGCGAGTGGAATACTAAACGAGCCGTGTTTTACGTAGTTTGCGAGGTGGATGACACAAATTATAACACCGCTCACTCCGCGCCTTCTCCGCTCCGCCCCAACCGCTTTGCTCGGAGAGTGACTCATGACCAACTCATTCGCACTCACGGTAAAAATGCTTAAAATGCACCGCCTCACCTGCCCTCCGCCTCATTTGCTCTTAATCCAGTTTGTGGATCAAATCTGTTTCTCTTGACGATTTTGTTCGACAACCTGTCATATGATTTTTCGCACCTCTCATCTCCCTCTCTATCTCCCCATAACCCCACACTCGCACCCTACTTGCAGTCTCACACCCTCTGCTAGCCGTTGAGAATCAAAAGTCCGCAGCATCCGATGCTATACGGAAACGGTGGGGTTGTTGTTGTTGTTTTTTGATTTTGTTTTTTTTTTGTTTTTTTTTTGTTTTTTTTTGTTTTTTGTTTTTTTTTGTTTTTTGTTTTTTTTTGTTTTTTGTTTTTTTTAAATCGATGTGATGCCGCTTCATCGTTTCATGGACGCCTTCGTAACGATGCACATCAGAATGGAATGAGGCTTACCGCAGCACACCGTGTGCTTCCCGAGTTAGAAAAGTGAGGCAATTGTAGTGCGCACAGCTTTGTTTGGGAGTCATTGGCTGCAACGATCAACAGTCGCCTACTGTTGAGGGGTGAGCTCAACGAAAGACTGTGATTGGTCCGAGGTCCCGGAAACGGAAACAGGTTTTGTTTGGCGAATGCAAACCACACGCTCACCAGTCAGCAGTAAGTGACTGTGGACAAATCCAGTCCAGTAATTAAAATTGGTCTTGAAAGTTTATAGCAGATAAATTGACGAAAAACTTACTTTTTTATTTTTGCCACTTTTCGATGATTTGAGACTATACAATGCCGCGGTACAAATTGCAACTACACGGAAAAAAACTACGGTGAAAATAACCATACGGATACCTGATTTTGGCACCTGCTAGATGTTATGGTAATGTTAACCAGAAGTATACTATGTTTTGACTAAGTACTAGGTGATGTTACCTGATTGCATGTCGAATTTACTCAAAGTATCGGTAAATGTACCATACTTCTGGTCAAGTTTACCATAACATCTAGCACGTGCCAAAATCAGGTATCCGTATGGTTATTTTCACCAATCTTTTTTTTCCGTGTAATTGTACCAGAGGCAACGTAGCATAGTCTCAGAGTTGACAAAATAACTCACTTATTTATTTATTCATTATGTTTAAACTAGTTTTCAATTTTCCTTTTCTTTGTCAAAATTCTCACCACCCACACGTACCGCCATTACTTTGTCAAATCTTTCGAACAAATTCAGCTAAGATTTCAAGGGTGGTGTACAGTAGCGCACCGAGAGTTTCTTCATCTCTTTCTTTCCTCCATTAAAAAACGTATGTTAGACAAGGATGGACAAGGGGATAAAACCCCTTCCTTCTGTCCTTTTCCTACTCATGCATTCAAATGGGAAATGAGAGAGATGAAAGAGATCCTGGTTGCGCCAGTGGTGGTGTATGTATAGACAGGTGAAGATTTCGATGTATAGATTCCTGGGAGGTGCTTCGACCCCACTCTCCTTTTAGTCCTTTGCCTTTGCAGCAATGTGCCGAAGTCCGCAAGGTCGTTCGCTTTGAATTGATTTACGGTTCATTAATGCTGTAAGGTCTGAATGGTTGTATGCTTAAAGTAAAGGATCTGATTTTCAACCTATACCTCAAAGCAGGGCTGCCAATTTGCGTGTAAGATTAAAATCTCTAAAACCAACAACAATTCCACCAGTGGTTAAAAATATGATAAAATCAGCCAGTTAAAATCAATTGAATTTGAGTAATCTTTTTACCAACCGGATGATCCATCGTTGGATATGGGAATTATTTTACTCACACAAAATCGGCAGCATTGGAGGATCTAGCAATGTGGCAACAGTGTATCCTTCACATTTTATTCAGGGCTGCCGTTTTGCGTATAATCAATGCTATTTTTCTATTCACCGATGATTCCACCGGTTGAGAAAAGATTACACAGTTCAATTCAGTGCATGACTGTAATAAACTAAAATACTCGCATCCGTAATCTTTTCTCAACTGGTGGAGTCGTCGATGACTTTAAAAAATTTGCGGTTATTTTAATTATTCAACGGAGTTTCCACCGATTAAGGAAAGATTATAAATCAGAGTATTTTCGTGCATTACAGTCATACACTGAACTGAACTGTGTAATCTTTTCTCAACCGGTGGAATCATTGGTGAATAGAAAAATAGCATTGATTATACGCAAAACGGCAGCCCTGATTTTATTGCATAAGATGTAATCGATTAGTCATGATGCCTTCATGGCCAAATCGACAGCCCCTTCAAGAATCGATTGTTCATCATACATTCAAATGAGAGGGATTCGCAGTTGCTATAGGGGAATGAATCACTCGCTAGGGGACGTCCATCTTAATTTTGGAGACAGTCCCTAACGAAGGGGCAAAAATGTTCAAATTGTCTCGGGTCTCTGAAATGGGTCCAAATGAAACTTTCACCTTCGATATATTGGAAACGAAAAACGATGTCGACCTCCGGGTCTCGTAAAAATTCTTAATTTTCGTGAAAAATATTAAAGGGTTTCTGGGGTTTAAACTTGACCGGGGTGGCAACCGCCATTTATATTGTTAACTCACAAGATAGAGATAGCGCTATTTGCAATTTTCAAGATAGCTCCCGTGGGGTGGGGGAAGGGAGGGGTCGGAACCCCTAACAATATTTGATAGTCTGAAATAAGGTAAGTGACCCAAAGGTGGCCATACCTATGCTTGAAGCCAATATGCACGTATAAGTAACGGAGAGATAAAAAAAACTAAATATGTCAATTTACTATTCAGACAGTTGGTTATCATATGTTAATTTCATTTTTTTAAATTTGCTCGTTTTTGAAGTTTTTTTTTGCGTTTGAAAAAAAGTAGAGTTTTGACATCGCTCAAAACATGCACCTAAGGTGGCCACCCCTAATATTTTTGATGTACCTAAAGGTGGACACCCCCTTTTAAATGTCATTAATAAGTATTTAAATGCTATTTTATCGTTCAAAAACGGTGTCTAGACCCTAGTTACACCAGAAATTATAATGATTATGATGAATTGGAAGTCAAATGTGGAATCAATTTAAGGGCTTAGCTTTTACGATTGTTTCTTTCCGTGAAAATTAGCTGAAGACCTACGAAAATGGACGTTGCACTGTTCCGCTCCGACTGAATCACCCGATGCTCTTGATTTTTGGAGTGGGAGAAGCGATAGCATCCTGCTACTCAGCACTAAAGCTATATCTATTGTCAATTCGTGTAATTAATTAAAATAAGCTGGGGTGGGCCACCTTAAGAGCCGGGCCACCTTTGGGTCACCTACCTTAATGAATGGCGTAAACCGTAACTTTTTATCTTTACATGTTTAAATTTTAGACACGGGGGAGGTTAATTCTGTTGGACCCCTTATAGATCGTAGGAGGAAATGATTCCATTACATGTTTAAACGGGAGAGTCTGCTAAGATCCAAGCAAACTCGAAATTTAAAACTGGCAACGTCACACTAACCTTTCCTTTTAGGTGTATTGTGCACAATAAAGCTAAAGATTTCACTAGAGATTTGGCAGCGCAAGTTCCGAATCGACAGGTAATTTACAACGAGGTCCTGTTAAATATGGATTGTTTTTGAATTCGCCGTGAGAGAGACACCTTCCAAACTACCTGAGAATTGAGATCCCACAGAAAATCTATAACCTAACAGTTTTGAAAGGCTTGCAACAACTCTCGATTGTTTTCAACCCCGGAGAGTTCGTTCAACCGTGGTCCTCATAAATCAGCGTTTGAACGTCGAACTGAAATGATTTTTGAGCCTCCAGTTACTTTCCTTTTTCGGCCTTTTCAGCCTTTATCGTCGTCGATCGCTTGCTTGCTCCCTCTGTCTCTAAGATTTTGAAACGAAAGGTACGACCAAGTGCCATCACGTGACATGGGCGAATCTAGAAATCTGCCCTTTTCTCTCTCTCTCTCTCTGTCTTCTCTTGATGTTTTACATGCGCATTTACGATCAAAAGAATAGTTTGTTTCAATGCCGTAGCGTGCAATTTGGCAACGTGGTGCTTTCTCCATTTAAACTTATTAATAATATCGAACTATTGGGTGTTCGGTGAACACCCTTGATTACGACTTTTTACATGGCTTTAAATTATGGAAAACTGTATGGAAAGCAACACCTTAACCCTCGTGAGCCTAGGTGAGGGGGGATTTTCACCCCACGCCAGTTTTTCAAAGATAAATAGTAGAAAATTCATTAAGAACCATTTCAAGTTCCCACGTCAAATTCTCGATGAAGGTATATATTTAGAAGCTACCCGCAAGAAATCGAAAATTTTCATCAAATTCTCCCTATATTTATCGACAAGAAAGTCCATGAGGATGATATATTTCCTCCCGCTCCCCGAGAGTATCAACCTTTTTAAACCATAGATATCAGAACGTGTAAAATACCTTCGGCTCATAGGGTTGACCTCAAATTTGGCAACACTGAATGCCAAGTCCACCCTTGTGCGTGGGATTCCCCAGATCGTGTGGTAACCTGTTACCTTCCCATCTTCTCACCCCCAACCCCAATAGCCTTGGCGATGGCGGATCAAGAATTTGCTTTTATTCTCTCTCTTTCACTCTTCGGCCGTTTGGACGCGTGTGTTAGAAAAGAACCAACTGGAGGCAACTCACGTAGCTTTCATCTCTTTCTCTATCATTTTCCAACACATGCTTTTGAATGAGCTAAGAGAGATAGAGAATAACCAAGTCCTGGATCCGCCACACAGTGGAGTGAGTCAATGATGGGAAAGGCCGGACATGGATTGACAACTTTAAATGCTTGTATATCTTTGTTACGACGCAACGTAGACGTTTGAAAGTGGTTTCATTGGCTTTATTGTGACATTTCCTACAAGAATCTTATTTCATAGTTTGGTTCTTGATCGTAAAAACATTCTAATTTGCATTTTTAATCATAAATTCTATGTTCGGCCCATCGCATTGACTTGCTCCACTGTGCGCCAACAGTGTTGCCAGATCGAGGGTAAAAAGCCGTATCGTCCCCATTTAAATCAATGTAAAACGTAAGGCTTTTTCAACCCAATTTGGCAACACTGTGCGCCATTGACAATGAGCTGCACCAAACAGGACGAGTCACACAATTTTGTAAGTCCCAAACCAGCTTAGCGGAGTTTCACCGAAGACTCATGGTTCCCATCAAAATACTACAAAATCGATTTCATTTTATGATTAATTAATTAATTAAAAAGAAAAAAAAAAAAAAAAAAAAAAAAAGATCTCGAATGATGTGGTTCAGCAATTAACCAACTGGGGTAGTTGCATCCAAATTTGTTGATTTCAATCTCGAACTTCAACCCCTCAGATGTCGAATTTCGCAATGTGATACGATTTTTTCTCGCGATAAAAAATCCGCGCCTTGTGATATTCACCCCGACAGCCAGTGGAAGTTTATGGTCCTACATTATGGTTTCTTGTATTTACTTTGAAAAACATCTGCGATTTTCCAGCTTTTATCAAAAAGCTGGACGGACATTTGCGGAGACATGGGTCCAGAAAAATGTAAATTGTGAAATAGCCGTTGGGAAACGGCTAATTTTCTCTAGCTTAATGAAAAGCCGAGGAAAAAAAATAGTAAAACTTACTTTTTGAACGACCCTCGTAAAAAAATCCCCTCTCACATCCATCGTTGTCCTGCAAATACATTTTCCAACGAAGGAAGTGGAGAGAGAAAGAGAGTCTCTTGGAGCTCATCCGGGAAAGGTTGATAATATCGAACTCATATTCGATGTATCGAACATCGAGCGAGATGAAAGCATTCCGGGCTTTCAGGCCTTCGACGGTGTCCGATCATCTTTGGAGCTTTGGAGAGCCGACGACCAAACAATTCGCTCACAGACAGAGACAGACGCAGACACAGACGGCACTGGTTGAGCCTATAAGCTCTTCTATTGCCGCGTTGCGCCGGACATCGTTGCCAAAAACCATGAAAAATGTCCATATTGTCCATCCAACCATCCACTTTACATCGCTTGAAGGGCCCGTGATTTATCGCAAGAAATATGGCATCCAAGACCCAGAGTGGAGACCATTTGAAATAACAGTGATGATATCAATGTGTCATCGCTCATTGCTGCTAATCTCCGTAATGAAGCCCGGGTAAGAATTTCGAGTATGGCTCAATGAAATTTTTCCGCATTGAAAATACCTACTTGATATTTCGAGGTGAGTGCATAAGTACCTACCAGAACAGGGTACTTACCTCTGACATAATTGTCTGTATCCCATAGTCGGTTCTTTCATGTTCAGATTTCTTCTCTCTTCTCTCTCTCTCTCTCTCTCTCTCTCTCTCTCTCTCCCTCCCTCTCTCTCCCTCTCCCTCTTTCAGTTGACTCTCAGTCTCTCTTATTTAATTTATTTATTTTTATTTATTTCTCTTCTGTTATGTAAGCACCGTTTTGTTGAGAGATGGAGACGCACTTCGTTTGACCCGAGGCTAGGGCCTCCATCGTGATAATGTGACCCTTATTTCAGAGTCTCGGAGGGTTCTTTAATCGCTCGTTTCCCCAATTTCTCGCATGTCCATGCCGCGAAAAAAAAAAAAAAAAAAAATACAAAAAATTTGAATGACGCAACCGCGGCGTTAAGCATCTTGAAAATGTCAAATACTTCCAGTAGAACGGCGGAGACAAGATTGTCACGCTGAACCTCTCAAACACCCAATTTCAAGCATTAAATGTGTGATACTATGATAGTGGGTCTAGAATTTCTAGACAAAACCCCTGAACGTGATTTAAGGGGCAGATGGGCAGATCCACGGCATTGGCGGATCCAGCCCTCGCGAACGGGGGGAGAGCAAACTTGGGATTTTTGCCCCCCGGAGACTCCTTTTACTTTTTTCTCTCTTCCTTTCCCCTCTCCTCCCCCTCTTTTCCCCCTTTTTTGGCCGAACGGGGGGCGATAGCCCCCTTCGCCCCCCCCCCCCCCCCCCCCTGTATCCGCCAATGATCCACGGATCTTTGGTTCTCTCTCGCTTTGTTCATTTAAACTCATGCGTTGGAAAAGGACAGACAAATATGCAAAAAGAACGCGACGGCGATTGCTCCGCTCCCTATCATTTTCGAACGCTCTCTTCCAATTGAGCATAGAGAGGCGGGATAGCCAATTTCTTGAATCAGATAGAGTAAATTAAAACTTTTAGGTTTTTTTCAGAATATACTTACAGACAGTGGCGTCGCGTGCCAATAGGCAACAATGCGACTCCTCCATTTAAACTCCTTAAATATATCGAATTTTCCTCGTGCACTGTGCAACCCCTGAATTCGACCTTTTACATGAGTGTAAATGGGTAAAATGCTGTGTTGCCAAAATGCACGCGACGCCACTGCTTACAGATGATGGGACTACTCAACTCTCTTTTTTCTAAAAGTATGGAAAGTTTAAAAAAATGTTCAAAATTGACTGACAATTAATCAAGGAAGGAAACTTTTGAAGAATGTATACAGTCGAGGACAGAAAAAGTGACAGACAACTCCTTATATTTTTGCCTAGGTATAGAATGCAACTGCAAAGCTCAAATTCATGGAGATAAGTATTGCGGGTAGCATACCTCCAGGAGTCGTCTGACATTCTTTTTTATACCAACTATACTTTCTTTTGACGTTGATAGTAGACGAACCACGTTAGACCAAACACAATAATATACATTACGAGCAACAATCGGTTGAATATTAAATCACCTTACGTGCATAACTTTTGCACCCAAATTGCGACCCCGGGTCTATTTAATTAGAGACCGGATGCGGAGATTGCTGCCGCTGGACCACCGAGACTAGCAGTCACTAACGAATGTGCTGTACCTACCTTCACAATTCTCACACATAAAAGTGGCAGGGCGGTCTCTTTTCAACTGGCGATACAGGGCGAGGCAAAAGTTACGCACTCCTATAACCAACATTATTCTTCTAAGCGATCTTTCGACATTGCATCCGTGGCTCCAGTGGCGTCGCGTGCAATTTGGCAACAATGTATTCTATCCATTTGAACTTATGTAAAAGATCGAATTCAGGGGGTGCACAGTGCACAATGAAAATTCGATATATTTAATGAGTTTAAATGGAGCAGTTGCATTGTTGCCAAATGGCACGCGACGCCACTGCGCACAGTGCTTTGACCTTATGGGAGATACGGACAAAAGTCATAGCTTTTTAACGAAAGCAGATAAAGACTTGAAACTTGGGCAAAATGTAGGTAATTTATTAAGCTAAACACTGGGAAAGTTATAATTTTGAATGGTCTCGAAGGGGGGCAGGAGGGCCACAGTATCACCAAGAATCTACAAGCATTATTTTGACGCCTTTTTCTGTCATAGTAAAATACCTTTTTTTTCTATCGGTTTACTTGACGAATTGGTGGGATGGTATCAAGAATATATTTAGGCTAAGACAATGAAATACTACACATATATACATTATTTTGATCGAAAGAGGGATGATCATATGGCCTGGAAAAATCTCACGGTACCTCCTGCCAATGTACATGCCACTTCAATCTGGAAAACACTGTTGAATTGCAACTCCCTTTTTTTTTCTTTTTTTTTCTCTTTTTTCTGTCTTTTTTCTGTGACAAATAAAAACTATACGACTAGTTATCAAAAATCAGATATCCTTGTTGAGGATGCAACTGGATTATTTATTAGATAAAACTTAATGTGAGCTTGGTAGTAAAACAACGGGCTCAAAAAAAAAAAAAAAAAAAAAAAAAAAAAAAAAAAAAAAAAACTCACCAAATGAGTTTGATAACAACGATAAAAATATGTTAAGTATTAAAAAAACGTGAACAAAGCGTAAATGAACTTCTCTAATTATTAAGGAAAGTAAAATTTAGTCTTCCTCAAAAGATATTGAAACAAATTATGTAATAAATATATATTGATTCAATGGTAGCGAGAGTGTTGAGGCGCGAACGTGGATGTATGTGGCGAGGCGACAGTAATCACACAACTTCAACCTTCACCTATTGAGTTTCACCACTGCGACAATGCATTGTCAAATGAAATTAAAGGGTTTTTTTGCGGCCTTTTTTCAGGCAGTAGAGTGAAATCATTCTCTTCTACATTAATCCGTATTTATGGTAAAAGTATCAAAATGTCAAACATATTATAGATACTTTCCATTTTGCATCCTCCTTTTCAAGGGAGTATGGTAAAACCGGCACATTTCAAACTATCGCTGTGAGATTATGCGCAAGTTTGCGCAAAATCTGAACAAATATTCTGAATCCTCATAGTTTGGGCTACAAAATATGTGAAAATGGGGGAGTTATAATTCGTTATATTTTTTATACACGTCTCCAAACATTTTGAATAATTAAAAAAACCGGCAAATTTAACCTTTTTTTCCAAAATAGCTTTAATAAGCGAACGATTTCAATTAAATAAGTGAACAAACTTATTTTCTTGAAGAAATAACTTATCGGAAGTGGAGAGATCCATAGTTGTTGTTATTCCGACATTTGTCTGCGTGATCTGACTCATCTAGGGTAGCGCCACTGCGTAACTCAAATGCGCGTCGCCAAATGTGAAGCGTCGATCTCTTATCTTCCCATTGTCGCCACAGCCGTTGATTTTGCAATTAAAGAAAACCAATGCCGGAAACTTACCCATTGGTTACCCCCCTTTCCATTAGAAAAGTCCAAAAAACCCTACAAGATGTTCGGTTTTTTGACTTTTGTCCACAGGTCGCTGCACTGTGCTGCGTGTGGCTCCAAAAATGGAAGAGGTCGACAGAAAAACGTGCCAGAGCCAAGAGATTAGGTTATCCACTGAAAAGAACGCCACAAGTTTCACCTCTTTATCTCGATGTAGTTCTCGTAAGGTTCTTCTGTACACGTGTAAAATTCTACGTATAAAACAATACTAAGCCTACTAAAAAAAGTCCAAAATTTAAACCTCACAGAGAAAATTAGCTCAAAGTTCAGATGAATCACCCACCGTGTATGTACGACGTACGTGTTCCAGGCAAAATCCAAAATTTGGGTTCGGATCAATAGGCTGATTCCAAAATAGCGGAATCGGCCAGCATTTAAAACTCGTTATGACCAATGGATTTTGGACGCAAGCCCGAAAATTGATTAAATTGGTTTCTGTCCATCCATACTCACAATGCGTAATTAGTTATGGCAAGCGAGCTTTGGCTAAAAACCGAAATCTTAGCGAAAGTTCAGGCCCTTGTACTTACGTCGCGTATGGGAGAAAACGGAAGGACTCGTCTTGTTAGTCGATGACTCACATTATTATTAGTTAGGTTTTGAAAAATTGTCATCCAAGACACTGACAACAGCAACGATAGTACCTATAGTTCGTGTCAATTTTTCTACACTCCACTGACGGTACAGACATATTTACGTCGTTTCCTTTCCGACCGTCAAAGAAGGAGACATATTTTCACTTGCACAGTTTTGTTGTTGTTTTGTTTTGTTGTTTTTTTTTTTGCAGAAAGAAAGAAAGAAAGAAAGTAGTAGTAGTAATTTTCGTTTATTTTTAGGAGGTGACTAAACATCTAGGTTATTCACACCTACGTAATGAGGGAATTAAAGAAAGAAAGAAAGTAGTACTAGTAATTTTTGTTTATTTTTTGGAGGTGACTAAACATCTAGGTTATTCACACATCCGTAATGAGGGAGATTATACAAGTAATTTGATGGATTTAATGAATGAAAGAATTGAGGAAATATAACAGTCTGTCAGCAAAAGGTCTTTGAGTGGTGGCAAAGGGTGTGGTAGATGCGAAAGAAAGAAAGAAAGAAAGAAAGAAAGAAAGAAAGAAAGAAAGAAAGAAAGAAAGAAAGAAAATTTAAGAACTATCATCGAGTGCTTCCGAGGATGAATTAATTTCATGTACCACCTAGTGTGAATCACAACCGAGTACAGCGTGTAAATCATGGTCACAACGGAACCTTACATGTACTCAATTGTTGCCACACTCTGGTCATGGTATGGTATCATTTCTATTTGAAGGCGCTTTTTACTCACTCGATCACCTCAATGTGGCTCTTGTAAACCTTTGCTGTAGACAAATGAATAGTCCAATCTTACCTAAAAACCAGCGAAAATCACGGAAATCTCATTGAGAAAGTCTAAAATTCAGTAATTAACTCACATAACTGCTAAAACGTCAAGTTCGTAATGGCGGTTCAACGCAGGTATCATGGGAGATTCCTGTCTAATTTGCCACTTTCTCTATGGGAACACAGAGATATGTCTCAATTTAGATAGGGATCTCCCATGATACCTGCGTCTTTCCGCCATTAAGCCCGATTCTGAGAGTGAATTTTGTGATTTTTTAGTGCACTCATCGTCATTTTTACAGGTTTTTATGCAAGAATCAACTCTTCAATCCCCTGTGGCAAAAGTTTGCAAGAACCCCATTGGGATCAAAGTTAGAGGGTCATGGATAAGTTTGGCCTAGAATCCTTCTATATTAATGAGTCCCGCCAAACGAGGCATAACCACTGATTGGCTCCTGATTTTAGGCTATCGCGGAGCTCAAGGAGGTATTCTCTGTACTTTCCCTCCAGAAGTAACTTGACTTAAATGCCTCCTTTGAGGAGGCGTATTTCCAAATTGAGTTAGGGGTTTTTAGACTCTAATCGAGTTTAAAAACATGTATCAAACTGCTCAAAACTTTTGTACATCAAGTTTTTGGTGTGAAATTTGATTCATTTAGAGAAATAACGAACGCTTCATTGACACAAGTGCCAAGTATATAAGGACGCCTCCTTAACCTGTTCACGTATGACCAGACTCTTTCAGAAACTGTTTTCTTAATTTTCGCAGTCGCTATTCACTCAGAAGCATGTATGTTTAACGTTTTGGGAACGGTGCGAACCACTGCGAGCTATTAATCGCAATTATCATCCACGCACGCAGAGGCTTGATAAGGCCCTTTAATGGACTATTTTTACCGACATTTTTTTGTGAGTCAAATTTGGTAAAAAATAAAAATTTTCGACGATTTGGGCTCGGCCATTCCTGAAAAGCAAAAATTCGACCGTTATTTTTCCTCCGCAAATGTCCAGTTATCCTCAGTCTTCCATACGACTCCATGTAAAATACTGCGAACCTCAAACGGATAAAAAAAGACCGACTGTATACAGGGATTCTAGTTTGGCCCACCCTGTATTAATAGGTATGGTGGTAAGGTTAGGAGAGGAGTGGAAAGGAAAGGAAGAGTGTGGGGAGAATAGGTTGAAGAAATATTGCAAGAATAAGATGCTATCAAGATATAGTGGTTCCAAGAAACACGAAATTGGAGTATTTTATTAACGTGTTTCGTGTTACACAAGGAGAACGTGCAAAGCGCGAGAAGTCCCGCCGCACCGCTCGTATGGTCATGAGCTTGTATGTAAGTACGGTTTACCGGTATATATACAGGTATACGACACTGCCGGTACGTGAAAGGAACAGTTGAAGACTGATTGCAATAAATCTGCCGCTTAACTCCTTCTTTCTGCAGCCAATCAAAAAAATAGGACGGAAGTGATTAATATAGAGAGGAATCTCGGCGATCGGCGCGGCCGGCTCTGTGTCCGCGGAGTCCGGATGATGAGAGGTGACCTTAGCCCGATTTTTGTGGCAACCAATGGCGACGCCGGGAACGGAAGTCGTCGGAAAGGAAAGAAGACCAAAGAATCGCCACCGCCGTTGCAATTTTTCTTCTTCTTTTTTTCCCCCTCCTTCAGAGTAAACCGCCACTCTTTTAGTACCTGCGCTGCACGCTGCCCAATGGCCGGTCTTCATATACCGCAATTCTAGCGCACACGGAGGAATTGCAGGAATCCGGTGGATTCTTTAAACGATAACGATGAAGAGTATAGAACTCCTCCGTGGGCATGCATAGACATGGGCACGGGGGTCCCCAGTCTCAAGGGTTTGCCCAAGCCAAGCTGCGGAGGATGGTCGATGATACCGCTAATCCGTAAAAGCGGGAACGAAGAGGATCTTTGAGCCAGACGCACCGGAAAGATCGAAAGGAAGGAATGGAATACCAAACATGAGAAGGAGACACGCGCTAATTTTAAGATCTTTGCATGCATGGCGGGCCCAAGTGATATTTTTGAGGAAATTGAGATAAGTGGTTAAAAGTTCTCAAAAAATATATCTCAACGCAAAGTTCAAAGGATTTTGGCTAAGAATAGTTATAATGGAGCTAATCTTGCAGAGTTTTACTGTAAGCGAATGGAATATCAACTCTTATGGAAAATTCTGCGAAGATAACGATGGGACCATTTAAACAGTCTGAGAGCCGAATTTTAATACGCTCCTCAAAATTTTCTACCCTCGAATTATTAGATGGGTAAAATATAGAAAATCTACGGCTGCGCTTGCGCATTTCTAGAGAAGGTCTCAAGGAAAAGGAGGGAGGAGAAGGAGAACGAGAACGAGAAGGAGATGGAGAAGGAAAAGGAGAAGGAGAAGGAGAAGGAGAAGGAAAAGGAGAAGGAGAAGGAGAAGCAGAAGCAGAAGCAGAAGCAGAAGCAGAAGGAGAAGGAGAAGGAGAAGGATAAGGAGAAGGAAAAGGAAGAGAAGGAGGAGGAGGAGAAGGAGGAGGATAAGGAGAAGGAAAAGGAGGAGGAGGAGGAGGAGGAGGAGGAGGAGGAGGAGGAGGCGGAGGCGGAGGAGGAGGAGGAGGAGGAGGAGGAGGAGGAGGAGGAGGAGAAGGAGAAGGAGAAGGAGAAGGAGAAGGAGAAGGAGAAGGAGAAGGAGAAGGAGAAGGAGAAGGAGAAGGAGAAGGAGAAGGAGAAGGAGAAGGAGAAGGAGAAGGAGAGGAGAGGAGAAGGAGAAGGAGAAGGAGAGGAGAGGAGGAGGAGGAGGAGGAGGAGGAGGAGGGGAGGAGGAGGAGGAGGAGGAGGAGGAGGAGGAGGAGGAGGAGGAGGAGGAGGAGGAGGAGGAGGAGGAGAAGGAGAGGAGAAGGAGAAGGAGAAGGAGAAGGAGAAGGAGAAGGAGAAGGAGAAGGAGAAGGAGAAGGAGAAGGAGAAGGAGAAGGAGAAGGAGAAGGAGAAGGAGAAGGAGAAGGAGAAGGAGAAGGAGAAGGAGAAGGGAAGGGGAAGGGGAAGGGGAAGGGGAAGGGGAAGGGGAAGGGGAAGGGGAAGGGGAAGGGGAAGGGGAAGGGGAAGGGGAAGGGGAAGGGGAAGGGGAAGGGGAAGGGGAAGGGGAAGGGGAAGGGGAAGGGGAAGGGGAAGGGGAAGGGGAAGGGGAAGGGGAAGGGGAAGGGGAAGGGGAAGGGGAAGGGGAAGGGGAAGGGGAAGGGGAAGGGGAAGGGGAAGGGGAAGGGGAAGGGGAAGGAGAAGGAGAAGGAGAAGGAGAAGGAGAAGGAGAAGGAGAAGGAGAAGGAGAAGGAGAAGGAGAAGGAGAAGGAGAAGGAGAAGGAGAAGGAGAAGGAGAAGGAGAAGGAGAAGGAGAAGGAGAAGGAGAAGGAGAAGGAGAAGGAGAAGGAGAAGGAGAAGGAGAAGGAGAAGGAGAAGGAGAAGGAGAAGGAGTAGAAAATGATATCGAATAAAATGTTGAGAAACAGTTTTAAGTAATCCCTTTGAATGATTGATTTACGAGAGAAGGTGACAAAAAACAACAGCAACAGCAGCACGATTCTTCACAATTTTCAGCCAGCCAGTAGCCAATGAATTCATTAAAAACACCTGTCCAAGCAGACCCACTCGCAAGTGAGTCAAAATCCCATAATTCTCAATTATTCAAACCAAAATCATGAAAACAACATAAAAAAGTAAAAATGCACTGCTAAAGCTTCTTTGTTTAATGTATGCACGTGACTGATTTTCTCTGTTCAAGGTCGAGATCATAGAGCGAAAAAGTTGTTCGGTAAGTATTTGATTCCCGATCGATTTAATCAATTTCTAGTCAGATGAGGAAAAAATAAAGTAAAAAGGTCAGTAGTCTCATTGTAACGCGGATGGTTGAGAGACGCGGTTGCCCAATCGTGCAGGCAAATTCTCTCGCTTACCATTAATGAATAGCGAGCTATCGATATATATCTTCCATTTAACCTTTTGAAAAGAATCTATCCTTGGAAGGCTCGAAAATAATCGATACTTTTGCACTGGGTCAAATGACAGCGAAACGATAAAGCCGATCAGTTGACACATTCAATCCGGCAACGGCAATGTTGCGAGAGAATCCGTTTTAGAGGTGATTTATAAAAGATGGCAAACGGAACTCTATAGGAGTTTATATAGCTGATATATGTAAAATTGTGCATGAGAAATTATTGATGAGAGGAAAAAAAAAGTTCGTCAAATACCATCTCAGTGAATCATAGTTGTTATAGCTCGAGCTGTTGAGGAGTTTAAGTGCCGTTGATCACTAGCGGATCCACGAATTTGCCCTTCTCTCTCTTTGCCCAATAGAATGTGTGTGTTAGAAAAGGAGAGATCAGGGGCAGTCACGTGACTTTCACCCCCTCTTCTATCCTTTTCTATCGCATGGATTTAAATGGCCAGAGAGAGAGAGTGAGAGAGAGACAATGAGAAGAGAGTGAGAGAAGTACAATTTCCTTGATCCGCCTGTGCCATTGGCGACGAGGACTTGAGACGTTAAGAGAATGAGACTCATAGCGGTCAAGGCTGAGGAGTTTCAAACCCCGGGTCCAACGAGAAAGAGCTCTACTATTATCCAGAGTGGCGATCTAATGGGGGTACCGATATCGTGAGTAACCGTTGAAAACTGCTTCGGGTTCACTGCCAGAGATCATTTCCCGGGAAGATTTAAGAGAGAAGGGGATAGAATATACGAAAGAGAAGAACAACATCCATGCATATCCGGAGCGACAAGATGTAGGATTATCAAATCTTGCCACTCTGGCTGGGATTCGAACCCAGAGCCTCTGGTTAGGTTAGGTTAGGTTAGTGGTCAGTTACGCTAAACCACTAGACCTATTTGCATCTTTACAAGAGTGTATATCTCCAAAACCAGGACATTTAAGTAAAAACCAAAGACATCTTGGGTCTCAGTTCATCAAACAATTTCATTTCACACAACATTTCAGACTCTTGCCAATTGTGCAGATATCCAACTCTACTATTTGACATGACTAAATCTCAATTTTTAGAATAAAGAGGGCTAGTTTACTACAAGAGCTGTTCAAAAAGTAAGGATGTCTTTTAGCTTTCAGGAATCTTGGGCTTCCTTTGGATTTAGAAAGAAAAGCGCTACTAAATATTTTTCCTACATAGCTCTCTAAAATTGATCCAAACTGTTTTTCAAAGGAAGCTTTATTTTAATAAAATGGTAAAGGATCCCAGTTGAAAGAGAGCCTCCTTTTGAGTCTTTATTCCTGTTCGTTTTAGACTTTTAGATGTTGAGCTCCTCTCTCTGGAAGTTGTTGGTGTCTCCTCTCTCAGCTACTAAAAAAGTTTTGAAGTCTTTATAGCGGCTGCTGCAACTTTTCGATAAGTGATCTCAGGGTCGATTCGGAGCGGAATTAACGATGGCAGCACAAGAGATTATGAAATCCACTCCAAAACTCACAAAATACTTATAAAAGCGTGATAGTAATGGAGGCGATGGGCACTATAATAATAAAACATTTTCATCTAATTATATTGTCACTTTATCAAGAAGATGCGAACAAGAGATAACTTTCCTTTGACATCGATATACCGTGTCCAGGCCCGTCTCATCTTACTATAGGGTAGGTATCTCGATTCATGCATCGATTCTGACAAAGAATCGGATCGATTCTTTTCCTCCGATTCTTGGATCGAATGGATCCTTTAGGCACTGAATCGGAATCGAAAGAATCGTCGTAACTTCATACGCTTTTTTCCTCAAGGAATTAACCAAATTCAAATGCAATTAAAATTCGAGCACACGTTTTTCATCTTGAACAACGCTGGATTGGATCGGGGTTGATCATTGTTGTGAATCATTATCGAGAGAATCGGCAGCAGCTGGTAACAATGCTGTTCATCACAGCAGTGAATCGTCACGTGACGATTCGGTTCTGAAAAGAATCGGCGGGGATATCAGTGCATCGCATCGGTCACGTGACGATTCGATTCTGGAAAGAATCGGCGTGAATCGGGGGTCACGTGACGATTCGATTCTGAAAAGAATCGGCGGGAATATCACAATGCATCGCATCGGTTACGTGACGATTCGATTCTGGAAAGAATCGGCGGGAATCAGGATAAATGAATCGCATCGGTCATGTGACGATGCGATTCTGGAAAGAATCGGCGGGAATCGGGTATCATAACTTAGGAAAATTGGCAGGAGATCGGATTCGGAGTGGACGATCGTTAAAACCGATTCAATTAGCGCAGTTTGAAAAAAGAATCGGAAGAATCGATTTTCTCCGGAGAGAATCGAATCGATTCACTGAATCGATTATTCCGTCGTGAATCGGGATCCCTACTATAGGGCCCCGGTACTAATTAGGCTTCCAGGCCCCCTTTGCCCTCCTCCCCCTCCCCCCACACTTTTCCCCCTCCCCACTCCCTCCACTACCCTCCCCTCCCCCCTCCCATTCCCCTCCCCTCCCATCCCCCACTCCTCCCCCTTGCATTTAGTGAGTTTAGGAGTGGATTTTGGTAGGTTTTTGGTTCTACCATTGCTATTCTTAAAGGTTTTTGCAGCTGAATTGACCCTCAAATCACCTGTAGCAAAAGTATGTAATAGCTCAATTGCGATAAGTATTGCGGGTATCTACCATGAACCAACTTCTACGGAGTCGACTGACATTTTTTCCGTGACATAACCACCTCACGTTGACTTTTAAAACTTCGCGCCAAACTCGTGTAGGATAGCAATTTTTGAGCACCTTCTTAAAAGGCAAATTTTATTTAGTGACCAGGTTTATTTCGGAGCGAGAGAGATCAAATTGATAAAGGTGCCGCGGATCAGTGGCGTAGAGTGCAATCTGGCAACGTTGCAGTTCTTCCATTTAAATATATGAAAAATATCGAAGTATTGGGTGTTCGGTGAACACCTTCGCATTCGATCTTTTACATGGGTTTGAATGGACAAAGTACAACGTTGCCAAATTGCACGCTATGCCACTTCCGCGGATAAGTTCGGACTGTAAACAAATCTCATATTTTGGGCGATGGACGACAATCAATATCTTCCATGAGTGTGGCGGGCGATTCGAAAAGTCAGCTGAATTTATCTGAGAAAAAAATTTGACCTACATATCTTAGCCAATTTGACTTCATTTGAAAAACAGTTTAAAACATTAAATTTCGAAGATTACAAGGAAAAAATATGGTCCAGTGCGTTTGTTTTCTTTTCTATTTCTTCTCCAAGCCCAACTGAGGCACGGGAACTGGAGTATTTCTTACTTTTTGAACAGTCCTTGTATATTTCTATCTCTTATTGACGCCCTGTACACATATCTTTTGGAGCCAATTTGACTTCTATGCAGAACAGGTACATTGGCGGATCCAGGGATTCGCTTGTCCTTCTCATCGCCAATTTGAATGCATGTGTCAGAAAAATAAACGGAGGAGAGGGGGGAAAGTCACGTGACTGCGCATAATCTGTCACTTTTCATTTAACACATGCGTTCCGATGGGTGAAGAGATAGAAAGACAATTTTTTGGATCTGCCAATGAAGGGGTACCGATTCTGAGAATCGTTGTTTTTTATTTTTTTTTTTAATTGTTCACCTAGTCTGTCTTGTGTTTTTCCTTTTGTGTTTTTGAATTTGTAGGTGTGCCAATTTAGTAGTTTTAAGTATAATTTTTGCATAATTCAAATTGACGCTCATTGCTAAAATTCTCTGGGGCCAAATTTTGCAATAACCCCATTCAAAAGTCAAAAATCGTATAGGCTTAACCAAATCAAAAACTAAAAAAAAAAAATAAAAAAAAAAAAAAAAAAAAAAAAAAAAAAATGGGGGAAAAAAATCAGGTTTCGACGTGTCAGTGACTTTATTCCGAGAATTTTGTAATTCGCGTTAGGTGGGAGAATAAAGTCGGCTGAAAGTGGTTTCCCTCGACAAAGTAAAAGGCAATTGTGCCGCACATGGGAACCTGACAAAGTTCAAACAAAGACATTTACAATGAGGGGGAGAGTGCGAGAAGACCGAGATGCGAGCCAGCCTGCGTCAAGTCCTGTGCGTGTGAATTTAGTTCCTTACACCTCGTAAATTAATTTTCCCGATTTTTCCTCGTGTTTTGAATTATTAACTTAACATCCGCGTGTTCGTCTCATAACGGGGCGTTCATAGTCGGCAATAAAACTAATAACTGAAGATGGAGAAAGACGTCATATTGAGTTCATGACAGGTCGAATAAGAGTTCAGAAACATGAGACAAGTAGGAGTCCAAAGAGTCAAATATGTTCATTTCTGTGGTAAAAAAAAAAAAAAAAATTAAATTATCTTCTATGAGGCCTGACGTAACCACCGAATCTAAGGATCAACAATCAATTGCCATTCTAAAATAAACTAAGTATTGGGTCAAAACACGCGTGACGAACAGAGCACCTGACTCCAAAAAACTGGAAATAAATATGAGCATTTTAAAGATACCTTACAAGTCGAAAAAGAGGGCTGAAATTCTGGAAAATCTTGCCTATACTAAAGCACCTAGAAGAGTGGCTTTTCCCGTATTTTTATTTAAGAAATAGTTTGACATTAGAATATACCGAACGGGACATTTGGTAGGAACTCATTTTTCGTACTCTTAATATAGCGTAAGATTCGTTAGCTACTTAGTGGATTTCGTAAATTTTTGTGCTGCGCCATCGTTATTTTCGCTTCAAATCGACCCTGATACATCACTTATCGAAAGATTGCACACACTGAAAAAAAAAGTGCTAACTTTAACTAATTTCTGCTTAAAACCCTGGTAAAACTGAGCACCAAGAGCACCTAAAATTGTTCCAATTGTCACCTAAATTTGGTGATATCACCAACAATTCTTGGTGATAGTTACCAAAAATTCTTAGTGATATCACCTAATTTAGGTGGCAATTGAAACAATGTTAGGTGCTCTTTGGTGCTCAGTTTTACCAGGGAAGTATGGACACCACTAAAAACTGTTAGTTTGACTATTTAAAGTAAAGAGTTAAATTAACGCACCATGCTGTGTTAATCCAACTTTTTTTAAACTATTTTAAAGAGTTGAACTAACAATTTTTAAGTGGTGTCCATAATTTAAACTAATTCAGGGATTTTTTATTTCAGTGCAGCCCCATAAGGATTTCAGGATTTCTTTCGTAGCTGGGATAGGAGACACTAACAACTTCCAGAGCGAGGAGCTCAACAGCCGAAAGTCAGAAGAAAATTGGTATACTTATAATCATTTTATCAAAATAAAGCTTCCTTCGAAAAAAAAGTTTCGAAAGTTTGTACCAATAAATTTTAGAGGGCTACTCGTAAATAGAACTCATTTAGGCCTTGAAAATAGTATTCCTACGTAAACGTATGTCGAAGGCTTGGTGAGCTTTACTCGGCTTCATCTTTGAAGTTCCACTTCACATAATGGGCAATTTGTCTTCAACGTTCTGTTTGCATATTTAAGCTAATGCGTTGCAAATTGTTAGTTTGCCGTAGGATATGTATCAGCTATTATTGTTTTTCCAAAGGTCAAAATGTCGGAAAATATTGAATAATATTCTTTTCTTTTCCTTATTGAATATAATATATAGGCTTGAAAATATTATTTAGTCAAAATTTACAAGTAATTCGAAAAGCTGATATGATGACCCCGTTGCTTTGAAGAGAGAGTGAGGTTGACTCCCAAAAGTGTGCTTAGTTGTTGAGAGAAAAATCACGCGATACGATTTATAATGGCCCGTTTAAACAATCGGAAAGAAACGAGCATCAGAGAAGGTATGATTGATGCATAACGTAAAGATTTTCGTCTCAAAATTTCCGGGGTCTAGCCTAAAAAGGGATTATTTAACAGCCCCAACCGGCGCACAGTGGATCGAGTCAATGGGAGAGGTCGGACATGAAGTTGCAACTTTAAATGCGTATATCTTTGTTAATACGCAACATACAAATTTGAAAGTTGTTTCACTGAATTCACCATTAAATTTTCTACAAAAACCACCCTAAATAGTTTATTTTCTGATCGTAAAAACATTCAAATTTTCATTTTTAGTCATACATTTCATGTCCGACCTTTCCTATAGACTCGTCCCATTGTGCCCCCCCCCCCCCATGCAAATGACATTTCAGCGTAGAAGAGAATCTTCAGAAATCTATTAAGTAGCGAAAATTCAAACCCGTGAGTCCGTAGCAACGATCTCAATTTGGACTTGAGCGTACAGAGAGCAAGTTTTTAGACAATTTTTCATGCCTCTAGAAAAGTTTAGACGTCTGCAAATCTTTCCGTTTTCGGACTTCCACTAGGGCCCTCCAGTTAATTCTAGTGCGAAGAAGATGACTGTCACCCCGAAGGAAATCAAAGAATCGCTTAAAGTAGGTGGAACCAAAGGTAGCCATACCTAAGCTTGGGGCCAGTTTGAACGTATAAGGCATGACGAGAGAGGAAAAAAAAGGTGTCAACTTACTCTTCAGACAGTTTGCTATCACATGCAAATTTGATATTTTAAAACTCCTCTCGTTTTGGCGTTTTTTTTTTTTTTTTTTCGTTTGAATAAAAGAAGAGTTTTGTCAACGCCCAAAACATGCACTTAAGGTGGCACCCCTCATATTTTCGATCGATCCACGTATAAGGTGGCCAGTCCGTTTTAAATGTCATTAATACGTGTTCAAATGCTTAACTTTTACTTTTGCTTTTTTTTCAATATTTTTAAGGGCTTAACTTTCACGATTGTTTACCTACGTGAAAATTAGAGGCAGATCTGCAAAAATGGAGATTGTACAACTCAACGCTGACTAAATCGCCCTACACGCTTTGATTTTTGGTGTGGGGGAAGCTGTAGCGTGTAATTCACGTGCAAGTAACTGAAATAAGCCGGGGGTCCTTTGGATTACCTACCTTATCAATTTAAATAAGGCCAAAATCATGACAGGCCTCATCAGAAACTTCAATTATAAAGAGATTCGCTCAATCTTTACAAAACAAGCTCTTAGAATGCTGCTTTGTTTTCTTTAATGTTCCATTTGTTGTGGATCTAATAAACATTCCTTATGAAATAAAATCAAATCAAATCGAATAAATAAAAACCCTTTATCCATTTTCAAATCTTGTGGTTTTTGATACATTGCCAGATGTCTTTCGATCATCAGAGCATCTTCAGAGGCAGCAGAACAATTAAAGTGTAACAATACACATAGAAGCAACACAATCACGCAACGGAAACAAAATCCAATTGTAAAATCAAAATTTAATTTCAGAGCTTAAATAACAGTTCAAAATTGGTTAGTTAGAATGGAAAAATTAAAAACAATTTATTTATTTTATGGAGAATAGATAAAACGAACGGGCTAAATAAAGTGGAAATCTAAATTACACAAAGTGCAATAATCAGTACACAAAAAACCCTGATGATTTCAGGCCTCGGGCACAACAAAAAACTGGGAGAAATGGCTGTTGGAGAAGGGTTTTTAACTTGCTCTCTTTTGTTTAGTTCCGCTTATATTGCTATTTGACAAAATGTTCAAATATCTCACTGGTTTTTAAAAAGTATTGGAAATATACTATTTTAAAATTGGGGTCCAGGTTCTCCGTATTAGAATTTTCGTCACAGAATGATAAGATCGAGGAGAAAATGGACCATTGAAAGTGAGACAATTCATCGATAAAAAGACCTTGAAAAGATTCCCCGCTCTTTCTGTTGCCGAATCTCCGAGATAGTTAGATTTTAAAATCATCGCCTTATTCCTGTAATAATTTATTGTAATCATATTTTTGAATGAACTCAAGAGGGATAGGTAAGTACTTCATGTACTTTTGACGACTCAACTGCTTCACTATTCCTAATGATACGCACGACTCGTCGCGTCGCACCGTGGCAAGAGATTAGGCCTGTGCGTTTCCTTCAATCAAAACGCAATATTTCGAAAATATGTCAAAGTTTCGATTGATCCATTGTTCTAAACTTCAACAAAATTTCGATTGATCAATAGATGCCGAGTTTTTAACCGTATTTTTGAGCGTTTATAGGATCAACATTTGAAGAAATAACGAAGTTTCGATCGATTGAAGATATAACATTTTCGAAATTTCGATCTATCAAGACTTTGAAATTTCGAAAATTTGCAGAAATTTTGATTCGATCGATCGCTGCGTTTTCAACCATCGCACTATCGTCTGAGGTTGAGAAAACGTAGCTACAAATCATTGGAAAAATTTAATAAAATATCATAATTTTCGGCCTTCTAAATTTAAAACTTTCCAGTGACATTCCTATAGTTTTAATAATATAGTTTTTATAAATTACTTGTTAAAAATCCCTCTATTATTGAAATTGATCTTGAAATTTTACTATTGATAAATTGATGAGAAATTTACTATCTGATTTTTGGTCACTTTTAGACGATCTCAGACCATATAGTGCCATCGCCCGAGCCTAGCAGAGATAACCGATCAGTTTGTTCGTCACCAGTTTATCCCATCAGAAAACACCTTCAAAAGATAACAAATCTACACGGTGATGCAACTGTTGAGCATTTTTTGTGAACATGCGAAGTACCACTAGTTTGTTTCATAAAACTCGTTATGCACTCCGTCTGCATTTATTTATGATAATATAATTATAATGTCTTTGGCTTTTTGTCATCTTCACCCACTGTGTATCGGTCTTGTCGCGCTTCGAAGTCGAGTGCAGGATTCTACGAAACAGATCTACAGAGCTTTTAGGTCATTCACTGTAAAGTATTATCTTTGAGACCCTCCCCTCCCCCGAATCCGATCGCTACCATTTGAATTATTTCAAAACAAAGGGTTCACGAGAACTTCTTTAACCTATTTAGTCATAGGAATAGTGCGTATTGTGTTCACTCCTCGTCTAGCACGCATTGCTTTGACATTGGATTGATGGAATTCTATAAAACTTATGATTCAGAGACCGCGAAATTCGCAGAAAGCTCTGTTCTATCCCCTTACCGTTTGCGCGCAAGTTGTTGATACTTGATCGGTTTTAATTATATTGCATCATAGGTTAGTTAGCATTAAGATGTTTGACTCAAAGAGTTTGCCGAAAATGAACCGGACTCTAACTGTTTCGCCTTTATGACGAGCGATGTAAGTAAACAACGAATCGGTGGCGGCTCGTTCAATGTATAGGACACCCACGGATCCTCTCCATTTAAACCCATGCAAAAGAAACGATCTTCAGGGGACATGGGCGGAGCCAGCAATTTGGTAACTGTGGATTCTATCCATTTGAATGTATGAGAAACAATCGATTCTTGAGGGGGCCATGGTCCAATTTCTAATCGATTGTTTATCATACATTCAAATTGGAAAAATCCACAGTTGCCTAATTGCTGGCTCCGCCCATGTCAGGGGATTCCCCGAAACCACTAGAAATCGATATTTTTGCATAGGTTCAAATGACAGAAAAATACGGTTGCAAAGTAGCTCAAGCAAGTGGTTACTGCATTATGATCTGAGATCGAAAAAATAAAAGGTCGAAAATCATTGAAAAAAAGTCATCAAGAAGCATATTTGTCGACGTTTTTAAGCTTAATGTGTAACTTATCAGTGACATTTCTAGGATGAAACAACTTTGTTAAAAGGGTTTTCTGTGATTAAAATTGATATTGAAAGTTTATAAATGGCGATGAATTGATGAAAAATACTTCCTGATTTTCGCCACTTTTCGACGGTCTCATAGACCATATATGTGGAGGTCCGTGGAAAAAGGGCCTCAGTGGCAAAATGGCGTTTTGAGAAATCGGCCTTCAAAGTTTTCACATTGCATTAAGTGTAGCCAACTTCCTATCAGAAAAAAAAAAAAATATATCTCCCTCAATTTTCAAGATCCGCTCATGAAGGTTTGGTTGGTAGTACATTAGCATATGTTGAATGAAAAAAACAGTTCTGCGAAAAAAGGGCCTCAGTCCACTGGGGCCCTTTTTCCACCTAGCTCCTCATATGCATAAGTCTGCTGTGAACAATGTAAGTACATCTGAATCTTGAATTGTTATTATACTCTACTTAGCCATTGGGAAATGCTTTGTATTTTGCTTGAGCATAAGGCAGTGACGGCCGGCTCGTGCTATTTGGCAACCATGTTATTTGCCATTGTATGGTCTTTGCCAAACATATTGATTTTTCAGGCATTCCATGCATGAATCCCCTGAAGATAGATTATTTTACGTAGGTTTAAATGGAATGAATCCGTTCTTGCCACATTGCACGAGCTTCTACAGAAATAAAGAGAGGCAAGGAATAAAGAACGTGATCATCATGGTGCGTTACATTCAGGCATGCACTAACTTTTAAAAGGTTGAATTTGTCCCAATTTTTTTAAAAATAATGTTTGTAATATATTCAATAAGGGAAAGCTTGCTGGACTTTCAAACACACATTTTAAAAATCACTTAAAAAATCCCCATACCATGAAAAATGGCTTTATATCGGTAGAAAGCAAAGCCCCGCAAAAAGTTTATTCTAAAAGTGCAATAGGATTGCAAAATACCGGGACTGATTTTTAAATTGCAAAAAATTAAATTGAAATAATGTTAATTTAGCAAAAATTGGCAAAACATAAAGTGCTAGTTTAGCAAACAAATTGCTAAGGAAGCAAACAATATTGCTCAATCGCAGCAATTTGTTTTTGAGGAATCAGTATTTCATCAAATGAAATTTCTCCTGTACCTATATACAGTGATCTCCCGGTTCATAAAATTTGTTGTCAATTTTATCATTAACATTTTTTTCTGAAAGTTAGAATTAACTGTCCCATTGCAAAAGAAAACATGGATGCAGGCTTTCATTTGACTTAAAATGATCTCAATTCTGCCAATCACTGTAAAAGATTCGAATTCAGGTAGGCATCCACTATATTAAAAGTGCTTATACTTGAAATCGATACTTGAGGAAAAGGGATGAGTGCTGTTTTCGTAACGATCTTATAAAATAAGTCTGTTGTACCATTTCGCTGCAGGCGTTGTACGGGTAGATTCAGATGCAGTGGCGCACTGAAGGGGGGTTTTAGGGTTGACCCCCCCCCCAGCCTTAAAAAAAAAAAAAAAAAAAAGGAGGGAGAGAGAGAGAGAGAGAGAGAGAGAGAGAGAGAGAGAGAGAGAGAGAGAGAGAGAGAGAGAGAGAGAGAGAGTGAGGATGTGGCTCCTTCACAAAAAGAAGAAAGAGAAAAAAAAAAAATCGTGATCAGATAGGAAAGGGGGTTTACGCCTCACGGTGAACAAATTCCATACTATCTGCATTTGCTTATTCACTATGGCAGGGGGGGGGGGATAAAATCTAACCCCTCGGTGAACCCCCTCCGTGAATATTCCATGGCTCCTTCATCCACATTCCTTTTGACTCTTCTCCCTCCAATTACCATGGGTCTAAAGCAATTATTTTATGCTGGCAAAATCGAAAATATATTCGAGCATTTCAATTTTACTGTATACACGAAAGTACCGTAAAATTCAATCTGAAGGTAAGGAAAATTGAAATTTTTTTTCCGGGGGAGGGCCCCCGGACCCGCCGCTTATCCTGATGGGTATTCCATACCCCCAGACCCCCGGAGTTTGAGTCGTACCAACCCCCCCCCCCCCCCCCCCCCCGGCCAAATATCTCGGTGCGCCACTGTTCAGATGTAAAAATCTCCAAAAATGACGATGGTGTCACTGGAAACTTACGAAATCCACTCCCTAACTCATAAAATACTTTGAAACGCGACCGACCGTAATGTCATGGGAGATTCCCATCTTATAATTCTTTTTAAAATGAATAAAATTCGAATCTCCCATTATTATAGTGCCCAACACCGCCATTATGGTCGCTCATATGAAAGCATTTTCTGGTTATTTGGAGTGGATTTCATAAGTTTTTAGGGCTACCATCATTACTTTTTGGAGGTTTCTACGTCTGCATCGACCATGTAATCATGTAATTGACCATGTAGTTTTGCCTGTAGCAAAAGTAGTGTGCTGCAACAGCCCCATTATTAGCTGTCAAGAAGCAGATCATGGAATAATTATTGCGATAGGCGCCCGTTATGGTTGGTATCACAATATTGGATTTTAAACGAAGCAAAGCCAACGATTTTTTCATGTTAAAGTAGGGTTTTGTCATTTTGCATCTAAAAGTTAGATTGAAGTATTTTCTGTTAGGGCGTTTGTTTTGTGCTGTTAGGGCTATCCTTATAGTTAAAAAGTGGGTTTTGCGATCTGTCACTCCTCTGGTGACTAGTCGTCCTCTGGTATCGTTTTCGTAGCACATAATCTTACTGAGGAACAAAATCTTCAGTCTTAAATAACTCCTTAGTCACTATAACCCATCCTATCGGGGGACACAAAAATCAAGTAAAAAATCCAGCCACTATAAAGGTTTCCGCACTAAAGGTCATATCTCTTATTCTTTTTATCACTTTTGCAGTCAAAAATCTACTTTTCTCTCGAATTATAGATTTAGACGGAAAATTCCAGGGCTTGGTTCCGGAAAAAGCGAAGGGAACATAGAGAAGGAATAATTGAAAACGAAAAGTCCAAACGTTCTTGAGAGCCAGCGTTGCCAGATTTCAGGTTTGAAGCCGTAAATTTTACATCCATTCTCATGAGGAACATATTAAAGCCGTGCTTTTGGCAACTCTGTTCAGTGCCTGGGAGGCTGGGAATAACGCCCTACAGTTGGAGAATGTGCATTACTTGACATTATGGGAATGAGCGAACACTGAATGATGTTAAAAAAAAAAAAAAAAAAAAAAAAAAAAAACACTAAGTTGAAGAAAAACAAGACTACTATTAAAGAAGAAGGAAGAGTATAAAGAAGAAAAAATATTAAACGATCGAATGAATGAATCTAACTTTGTTTACAGGTGCAACTGGATATTGTGGCTTCGCTCTGTCTCGCGTGTCGATGAGTCATCAGGACAGAATCCCGAAACCAACCTGATTAATTCAAAATTTTTCTCTCAACATAAATAAAAAAATGAAGATCTGCATATAAACTTTATCAATTTCTCTCAAAATTTAACGGCTTAAAAACAGATTAGTTGAAGAGGTATTCAAAGCGGTAACGCAGAATTTGAATTACTCCTTAATCGTTTTCCATAGCAGTCAAGGTTTCAGAATTCCAGTGCATGAGTAATATATATTTAACAACAAAAACAGTATTAGCGCATACATCAACACTTGAACAATGCTAATTTAAATAACATCTCTTGATTTCGCTCTCTAACATTCAATGCACGCTAAAGGTGATTTTTGATTGTTTTTGATCAATTCTTTGAATGTCACATGAGTATGAGTCACACTCTTTTGCAACTGGGTTCTCACAACTATAGAAAGCATCCCTCATCCCGCTATTGCTTTTGCCGGCTTGTGCTTTTTGGCACATTTTGCACATCTGCCATTTTGATTTCTGCCATTTGAACCCATAAAAAAGTATCGATTTCTCTGGGATTCAGTAAATCACCGGAAGATCGATTATTTTACGTAGATTTAAATGAGGAGAATCCGTTCTAGCCACATTTATTTTAACAGCCACTGGCCGGCACCCATTATTTATTTTAAGGATAGTAGTATATGGGCACGTTGAGGACAGTCAGGTCAAATCTCAAATTTATCCAAAAATCAATGTCAAAATGGCAAAAAAACCCAGTTTATAAGTTTCTCTGGAAAATGAAATAATTTAAAATACGATTTTACCCTTGAAAATAAGTAATAACCTTTAAAAAATACGTTATTCTTGAACTTTTTTAAGATGCGCACAGGCGTGCAGACAAGAATAAAAAAATTAAAAGCTAATAATTACCTTTATTTTACGTCTTTTTCTGATGAAAACTATGAATCTGTAAAACCAGCGTTCATTCAACCTATTCTGTAAAACTCGACTAATAATCTGCAAACTACTATAAATGCGTCATAAAAATGTAGCAACTTTACCAAACATTTTAAGATGCACCCAAATGTTCACACAAGAAAAAGTAGTTCAAAATTAGTACTTAGCTATGTATCAAGACTTTTTCTGGAAAATCTATAATCCTGTCAACAGCCGTTGAGGACAGTCAGGCTAAATTTCAATTTTATTTTTTACGTGAGCTTCCTTAACGAAACATACTTTAAAAAAATTATTTCATATAAATGGATGTCTACAAAGATTCTTGTATCAGTGAAGATGAGTTTGATTTTGAAAACGTTATACCGTATTTCAAAAACCCTATTGAACGGACACGGCCAAAATATGAAGCTCTAATGGATCCGCTTTCTGATAAAATTCAACATTTACCTGAATGTAAGAGAATAAAATATGGTAAACATATGATAAATATTATAGCTCATTTAAGTGTTTTATCTAGAATTATTGAAAAAGAAGTAGAACATCAGAAAATTTATATTTCTGGATTGGATTTGGAATCTGATTAATAATTTTTTTATGGATAGTAACCATAAGGTATGGTATCATAATTAGGTAAGATTACTCTCTTATCACATTCGAATTTGAACTTTTTTGTCTCTAATTTATTTACTAAATTTTTAGTTTTTACATCTCTATTTATTTTATCGAAGTTAAATCTACGCTAGTTTGTTTCAATTCCTGTACATTTTCCTTGATTAGTTTCAACATTGTATCTCCATTTAATTTTTCTAAATTTTGATGATTTAATGTAAACCCTTTTATTTTAGTCACAGTTTTACCTAAGTTAGTTACATAATGATAACTCTTAGGACCAGTTGACACCCACAACTTTATATACTCATCTTTTCGTAGTTCATCAGTCCATTCTCCAAGCATATCACCGGTTTTAACTGTATTTAACGTATTATCATGATAAAATATAGAATCTGTATCACAACCAAGCACGGCTTCACCCAATGTATCTAATTTCTCATACAACCTTAATCTTGCGTTTGCTGTAGTAAATAAAGCTATGTAGATATTAGTACTCGTACTATTCTCAACATAGTAATCCTTATATTTATAACTCATCTGTACAGTCTCTTCGGTTAGATATTTTACATTTAAATCTGTCAATCTATCATCCAGTAATATTTCATAAAATCTTCTGACATCTGTAACATACTCTGTTTGGCTCATGTTTTGTCTCTGCCCGAATTTTCCCCACAGACTATTCAAACATATTTTTGATACAGCTCTTCTACCCTGATTTACTTCAATTTTTTCAGGATCCAAGTCAGTGTCTAGTTTCTTTTTGAGATAACGGAGCTTTTGAACAAAAAGCGTGGCACTGGAGGTACGCCTATATCTCTCATCTCTAAGCATAGCTCCATTTACTTTACATTCAGTGGCGTCGAGTGCCATCTGGCAACAATGCTACTCATCCATTTAAACTCATTAAATATATCGACTTTTCCTTGTGCACTGTGCACCCCCTGAATTCGACCTTTTATATGAGTTTAAATGGATAGCATGCTGTGTTGCCAAACTGCACGCGACGCCACTGTAATTGCATTGAAGCTGCACCGGCGTTTCTCTCACGATTAAAATAAAAAGCAAATTGACGAGTGATCATTTTTAACTTTGGGGCCCCTCAGGAGGTTAATTCAAAACCTATCTTTTGATACATCGTTCAAAAGGGCATGCAATTCCAAAACTTTCCCTTTTTCTTTCTCTTTCTTTATATCTTTCTCTATTCTCTTCGCCCATTTGATCACCCGAAATTTCCGTTCAAAAATGCGCTTATGGGGAAATTACATGGAATCGGAATTTGTTTGGAGCCAGAGGTCTCCAAGTGACAATATATACGATATATTGCTGTACAATAACAGTCTATTGCGCCGATGGGACATCTCTAATTCAAATGTAAAAAAATAAATCGGTCAGATTTTTTTTTTTTTTTTTTTTTTTTTTTATACTCCACAAAGAAGTCTGAGTCATCTCATAGTCCCCAAACATGGTAGGAGAAGAAAAAGAAGAGGAAAGAAGAAGAAGAAAGTTGTGAGAATGTTGTGGCCGTGATCCGTACTTATGTCATATTTTTTTTTACCTTAATTTAATATTTTGCCGAGAGGTAAGAAAGGAGAGAATAGTTTAGCCGAGACTCGCGAGTTCAGTGTACTAAGCAAGAAGGAAAACACTTTCAAATTATTCTTATTTTCACACTACTACCACTCTCACCTTCATCTTAGTGTTCTCTTCTTTTTTATATCCTTTTCAAAACTTTTCTTCTGTCTTCCATCACCATTCTCCCCATCATTTTCTTTTTATTGTAATTGGTTTCAATTCTTATCACCAACAGTGTCCGTTAAGAAATTTCTGAAATGAACAGTCCCGTTCAGAGGGAACTTGTAAATTTCGTCAGTCTTTTGTGTATGAGTGTGTTTGTGTATATGTGTGTGTGACATGGCCGATGCCCCCCCCCCATCACATGCTCCTCATCCACTTTTGCAAAGGATATCCTACACAATATGATTGCAGAGTTGGATGATGTGTCTTATCATAACACAATTTCATCAAGTACTCGGTTCAATTCTGTAGCACTGCGAATTGGTTTTTGTATCGCAATGTTATTGGCACATCGATTAGAAAGTTTGAGATACTTTCGCCGTGATTCAGTGCCGCTTCAAGTGCTCCATCCTCATTTTTCTCAACTGTCTAATTTTTTGTTTTTTTGTTTTTGTTTTTTTTTTTTTTTTGTGTGAGTACTTTTTAGATAACCGATAAATTTATAAACGAGTCCTCATTAATTGCATCATTTTTTAAATTAACTCTCGTTCCGTAGATCAAAAGGAATTCGTAACCTACTCAAAGTATCGTGCATGGTTTGCGAATGAACTTATGAAATTTTGATTCACAGATCACAGAGTCATAGAGGAGGCATCGCTCGAATTCCTTTGTTGAGTAATTAGAGGTAAATACTCGCACCTATTCTCCTCGAGGGTTGCCGGATAGGCTTCGTTTACACTATACATTGAAGTATTCTGGGAAATTGAAGGGGTTCCTTTACTTTTTGCATGCCATATGACAACGTTGCACCTATCTCGGAAGCTGATGCAAAACTACCGACGTAATGAGCCTTCGCGGCTGTCAACTGTCAAGTATCAACCAACACCAGCTTCAGATGAGCGTATGCAGCTTTCATCGATTAATTAGTTGACTCGTAAAAATCTAGGAACTATTTAAGGAGATTTTAAAGGAGCGGGGAATTTAAAAGTAGATTCTTTTCTTTTAAATTGTAAACTTTTGATTCATACAGCTAATAAGCTGAATTGGAGCGGACGTCACATCAACGACAGTTATCAAAGCGCTTGTGTTGTGCTTGTGTCACTGTCAAGTGATTCCGTAGAATTCCCAACGTTGAGTTACCTACCTATCCTTCCTTGCGACGGAGCGGGATAAGTAGTATCGATAAATATCCTGATAAGACTTTTTCTTCGAATAGGATGCTTGTTGTATAAGTAAGTATCGAAATTTAAAATTAAAATTGTGAAATTAGATTCTTAGAGATCAATTCTGATGAGAAGTTTTCTACGGATCGTAAAATGCGAAATTACTATTAATTAAACTAAGTCTCAAATTTTGTATTTTTACGCATTTGGATCAGGAGTTTCATTCGAAACAACAAGCTATGCTTATATCTATAGGTTTCATGGGACGTGATTTTGACACACAAAGGAGGCGAACTGTTTCTTTTGGAGGATTCGCATGATAAAGAAACTGACTTATGACAAAAACAAGCCACATTTTCTAACCTGGATCCTTGATCACTGAAAAAACAAAGTTTAAATTTAAAGACAACCGAAGCAGCTTTAAAATAACTTCGCGCAGGAAAAGTTCTAGCACTACCGGAGCAAGTAGCGGTTGTACCGAAGCACTACTCCGGGAGATCATAATCAAGAAGAACAGCTGTTACTCTACTTGGGTGGTACTTCGGCACGGTTGCAACTTTCTCCGGTAGAAGTAGAACTTTTACTCCGCGCGGCTATTTCAAAAGGCGGCTTCGGTTTTACTTCAGCTTTGCTTTTTCAGTGATAGTTGTAATGGGATCCTGTGTCCAAATCTGTGTCCAAATAGCCCCTCTAAAACGCTTGCTTATTCATTCAATACCGATATCTACTGAGTTAATTACAATTTTTAATTTAAGGTAAAAAAAAAAAAAAAAAAAAAAAAAAAAAAAAATGTTGCAAACAAACCAAAACTAGATAGTCCATGCTGTCACAGTTTGTGATAGGACTTAAAACGCAGCATACCCCTTCAGCCTTCTTTTGGTATATCTCGTTTGATTCGAACCTAGCCGCGAACCAAATGGTGCTCCACTCCGGACGCCAAATCGGGAACGAATCGCGCGCGAACCGTTCATTTTAGCCTTCAGCTTCGAACCGCAAATCACATAAGGTAGGTGACCCAAAGGTGGCCCGGCTATTAAGGTGGCCCACCCTTGCTGTTTCCAATTAATTACATGAATTAACGATAGATGGTGTTAGTGCTGAGTAGCAGGATGCTATAGCTTCCCCCACTCCAAAAATCAAGAGCATCGGGCGATTCAGTCGGCGCGAAACAGTGCAACGTCCATTTTTGTAGGTCTTCAGCGGTAGTAAACAATCGTAAAAGCTAAGTCCTTAAATCGAGTCCATCTTTGACTTTCAATTCATCACAAATCATTATAATTTTTGGTGTAACTAGAGTCTAGATTCCGTTTTTGAACGATAAAATAGCATTTAAATACTTATTAATGAAATTTAAAAGGGGGTGTACACCTTTAGGTGCATCAAAAATATGAGGGGTGGCCACCTTAGGTGCATAATTTGCGCGATGTCAAAACTCTACTTTTTTTCAAACGCAAAAAAAACCTCAAAAACAAGCAAATTTAAAAAAAATGAAATTAACACATGATGACTGTCTAAATAGTAAATTGACATATTTAGTTTTTTTTTATCTCTCATGCCTCATATGTGCATATTGACCCCAAGCATAGGTATGGCCACCTTTGGGTCACTAACCTTAGAAGTTTCCAGTGGGTCAAAACAGGGGGCTATGGATGCCCAGGGGGCAGGGGAGGGGGGGGGGGGTTGCGCCGACACTAGCCCAGTTAACTGCGGTGAAATTATGAAAAAGGAACGTACAATAATTGTTTCCCTCCAGATGTGTGACACTGAGAGTACGAAAAGAAATGAAAAAAACAGACACTATTATCATGTACCTAGTATCAGTGGCGTCGCGTGCCATCTGGCAACAATGCAACTGCTCAATTTAAACTCATTAAATATATCGAATTTTCCTTGTGCACTGTGCACCCCCTGAATTCGATATTTTACATGAGTTTAAATGGATAGAACTCATTGTTGCCAAACTGCACGCGTCGCCACTGCCTAGTATATTGCGATGGAATTTCGTTCAATATTAAATAAAAATAAGCTTTCAAAAGTCCTCGAGATTCGCACGGAAAATTCTAAAAACAAGAGCTTTTATTTTTTAAGAGAAAAAACGAAAATAATTCTGCAGGCTCAGCTATAATGAACTTTCAATCAAGTACGGCCGTAGCTATAACCAGGGATTTGTCCGTCTCGCTCTTTGCTCATGCATTTGAGTCTATAAGTTAGAAAATACCGCGGTAGATCAGGGCTGTCACGTGATTCCAGCCCATCACCTGTTCCTGTCCTTTTCTAACACATGCAGTCAAATGGGAAAAGAGAAATTCAGGCAAGTTCCTGGCTATGGCTATGCTTTCACAGTGGCGGCTCGTGAGATTTGGCAACCGTGTCCTTCTCCTATTTAACCAATGTAAAACAATCGATTCTCCCGGAGGCTGCCAGCCTCCGCAAGAATCGATTATTTTACCTACGTTTAAATGGAAAACTTGCATGGTTGCCAAATATCACGAGCCGCTACAGCTTTCAAGTAAAACTCAATTCTACGAAGAATACTTTCTGAAGAAAGTAAGGAAAAAAGAAAGAAAGAAAATAAAGAGCGAGCCTCCACTACTTTAAAAAAAAAAAAAAAAAAAAAAAAAAAAAAATTGTCCCAAGAACAATAGCTTAAATTTTCTTAAGGCGTTATACTTAATACTCATAGTCTAAGTATTAGATATGAGATTCGTTTAAGTAGAGATATAGGTATTATCAGGGACAAGTTTTCTTGTTTCTTGGGTTCATCTACGAACCATTTCTTGGGTACGCTTATTTCATAACAATTTCTCTTAGGTCAGGATCGAGGAGACGCGTCTTCGGAATTTTGAATATTCCCGCGCAAAACTAAGGGTTCGATGTTTCACGAAATGACCGCTAGGTTGTCTTAGTCGTATGCTGTAGCATCCGACGCAACCGCTAAATGGCATCTTGTTTCACTTTTTTCACCATAGATATCGCTGTTCACAGTTGTTGTGTGCTTGTAAATTTGTCTTCTCTTTACACTTGCGGTTATTATTGCTTCTCGTCTCGGAGGTTATATAGCCCTTTGAGACCTGCCGCGTGATGTATCTGCTTCAATTGAGAAGCTCCAACGTAAAGCTAAGGATATTGATGCTTCTTTCTTCTCTTTGTTTTTAATTTTAAAAACCTAATCCTAATCCTTTTTTTTCTTCCCCCCCCCCAATGACAACTTTTTGATCTTTCAATCGAATGACCGAAAAAATTAAACTTATGAGAACCCCCCCCCCCCCCCCCCCTTCTGTTTCATCCTCCGTATCTTAAGGGTCGTGTTTACAATGCACAAACACTTCATAGAAGAGCTTAAGCAGAGGGGTTTTTTTGGGTATGGAATGTAGTGGCACCTAGTGCAATTTGGAAACATCATTTTCCCTCCAATTGATTACATGTAAAACAATCGATTCAACAGTGAAGCAGCAATACACCAGCAATTGACTGTCGTAAATAGGATCCACATGAAGGGAAAACATAGTTGTCAAATTGGACGAGTCGCCACTGGTAGACTACATGGAGTCTTGGCCCTATACATCAATGTAATTTACATAATAATATAAGCAAAGACCTTGCGCGCAAAAGAAAAAAGAAAGAAAAAAAAAACTTCCTCATTACACAGTACACACTCTCCACGTACCTATGAACGAATCTTCTCTTGTGAAACGATTTAAGCTATTTAATCTAATAGATCTCCTCTCTGTTCAGGTATATAATCTATCTTTAATTTAATCATCGGATAAAATAAAGAATATACTTTATTAACACACAATGAAAAATTGTCTTCTCAGTGAAAACTAACCTAAAGAATGTGAACAACAAAATCTCGACACAAAAAAACAGTTATTCACTGAACCCAATAACTTCCATTACGGCCGAAAAATCAACAGCTAGATCACACTTAAAAATCCAATAATAAACAAACAAATAATCAGTTAAAAATAAAGCTAGCACACTGAAAAAAAGATTACCTACTACTTAGATAAATGACGATATGTGAACAGATGTAAGGGATGGTAAAATTACCAGAATTCTAGTGTTTGTACCATAGTTTTTGTGTTGTTGAAAATTTTGAGGAAATTCTAGTTTTACAACCATATTCTGGTAGTAACACCAGAATTCTCTGGTCAAAGTACTAGACTTTCTGAGGTTCACATATCGTTGTGCTTCTGGTAATATGACTAGAATTTGGGAATTATTTTTTTCAGTGAAAAAAAAATGCCAAAAAAACAACGCAGAAAAGTAGGAGAATATACAGTTGGATTTGAAACGAAGACAGAAGCGGGACAACTGCTACACTTTCAGCTTTATTTCAGGTGGGTGGGATATGTCGGGTGGGGGTGATTAAAACTTTGTACATTCTGAGAAAAATGTCCTGTCATCATAACCGGAATTCCGTTTTGGAACGTATATTAAACAGACGTACAGTTAGAATGTAACAGGACATTTGGTAAATTTAACCGGAATGGGTCTGTTGCAAACTTTTGCTACAACGATTAAGAGTGTTTAATCGAACGTAAAATCGCCTGAAAAGTCCATTGTTGGCATCAGAAAGTCATAAAATACAATAATAAACTCACTAGAGGCATTTAATGAAACCCAAGATGGCGGAGAAATATCGAGCAATTTGAATGCATGCACCACGAACATTCAAGGATAGCCAACCTCACAATATCGATCATAACCAATCACAACATAAACAAACACATAACTTCTACCTCCAGCGAGGTTGTCAAAGTTGGCCATCCTAGGATGTTCGTGGTATATGCATACAAATTGCTCGATATTTTTCCGCCACTTTGGATTTCATTAAACGCCTCTTGTGAGTTTATTATTGCATTTTATGACTTTCTGGTGCCATCAATGGACTTTTCAGGTGACTTTACACCAGATTAAACACTCTTAATCGTTGTAGCAAAAGTTTGCAACAGACCTATTCCCGTTAATTCAACAATAATTCCTGTTACCTTAACAAGAATTCTGTTTAATTCTTTCCTAAATGGAATTAAGGTTAAATTAACAGGAGCATTTTTCTCAACACACGCGTCAGATTCAATGCTACCAGTTAGGTGGTTCCGCGGGTTTAAAAACCAGAGAGGAAAGAAAACAGCAAATGCCGTTGATAAAGATACTACTCATATTTTTCAATAAATATTTATCACTTAATATACAACATTATAATCTTCAGATGGAATATATTTTTGTAATATTAAAACGAACAAGGATGGATTAAATCAAGAATAAAGAGATCAAAAAGACAACTTGAAAAGTTGAGACGTGACGTAAGAATTAATGACCCGTGAGGACCAAGCGCAGGTGATGATCAAACAGTTGAGACTGTCGAGAGCAGAAAACTCAAGAGAAATAAACGCCTGCAACTGAGAGGGTATGCAAATAGGAGCAATCAAAATTTCCAATGACAATATCTGTTTCATGAGAGATCAATATCTTTGATATTTTGACAATGAGGTTCATTTATTCGACTTTGAGCGTCCCGCGTAAGAGATTTTTCATTTATGTTGAAAGTTCAAGAGTTAAGTTAAATTCAAAAATTAAGTTAAATACAGAGAAATGCGTACTAACAGTGGTGGCTCGTGTCATTTGGCAACTATGCTTTTTGCCTTTGCAACCTATTCAAAAGTATCGATTCCTCAGGGTTTAGTGAATCCTCTGAAGATTGATTATTTACCTAGGTTAAATGGAGAAAAGCCGCAGTGTTGCCATACTGCGCGAGCCGCCATGCTACTTGCGTATACGGTTATACACAAAACGGCAGACCTGTAATGATGCTAAATTGGAGTAAAAGGGAAAGTGTGGACGTAATATTCCCTTTCCGGGTCATGTAAATACTTGTACTTATACAGTAACCTCGAAGAATACCTTTAGATGTTTTTTTCTGTGTGAAAGGTTTCATACAACCATAAGAATTATTACAATCTCATTCATGGCCAGGTTACATTTTCTTCGCAATTTGTTGAACATTTGAAGCTATAGGGTCACATTTCCCCCATCCTCTTGTTTTTTTGAAGTTGTAGACTTCTTTGAACCATCGATTTTTGCCGAAATTAAAAAAAAAAAAACAAAAAAAAAAAAAAACAAAACAAAAAAAAACCCAGAGATCTTCTGCCAGCTCATATTTTTACAAGGGTTTGCTATATGCCTTACTGAAGCGGGTGTTTCCTGTGATAAGGTTGCCGCGCTGTCAGTCATCTATACCGCGCATACTTCTATGACCGGTATGACCAGAGGATGGTTCGTGAGTTTGTCCCCCCCTCTCTCTCACACTCTTTCTGTTTCTCTCCTCTCCCTACCAATTTGAATGCAATTGTTAGAAAAGAAAAGAGACATAGCGAAGTTCACGTAATCACACCTTATTCCATCCTTTTCTAAAACTTGGAAGGAAGAGAGAGAGAGAGAGAGAGAGAGAGAGAGAGAGAGGAGAGAGAGAGATAGAGGGAGAGAGAGAGGAGAGAGAGATAGAGGGAGATAGAGGGAGGAGGGAAGATTCCTGGATCCGCTTCTGACTTACACCGTCCGTCCTCTGAGTTCACTAGGCGTGAGACTGTTTTCATTCGATCGCATGGGATCACTGCCACCATAAAGCTCCTTCATTTCGAAAGGACGCAATTCCACATCGGGCGCGTAGTGAGAGTTATCGCACGCCCCTTGTTTTCAGCGGTCTCCGCATGCATGTGTTTCAAATAATAGAGACGTTGCACTGCGTTTGCTGCAGCCATTTATTTTAACACTTGAGTAGAATGCATTGGAGAAGTGCGTTGTTGCTGAATAAAATTGTCTCATTAATAAAATTCATAAAACGCTCGAGGGCTAGCTTCGGATAAAAATTTAAGGGAGTGGGTTAAAATAAATTTCCCCGTAAGCATGGTTTTATTTGTAGTGTCTCACAATATCCGACCCAATCTATCTTGGGATGCAATTTTTGTAAGCCTCAAACCGAGATTTTTTGACTGTTTGGGCAGTAATGATGAGAGGGGAAGGGGTAAAGGTTGAAAATAGGACGAAATTGAACATCTATTGTATTTAATTTTGCTTGCCAGGAGGATAACTAGAAAATAGGTGATGCAATTGAACGTTCCAAAATCTACCGTCAAGGGATTTTGCTGGATTAACCAAAGATTTTGCAGGCTCAACTAAAGGATTTTGCTGCGTCATTTTTTTTAGGTTTTGTCAGATGCCAACTTTTTTTTCTAGTTTTTCTGTGTAATGATTCAATTTCACATAAAACGGAATTAAACTTGCTTTCCGCTTAATTTATCTCTTTCGTTGACTTACATTCATCATACATTCTGATATGAGAACCATTCACAAAACGGTCACTGAAAACATTCGGGAGGATAGGGAACAAACAAAAAACAAAAAAAGATCTTTTAATTGGTTCCCTCTCTTTTCTTGCTTTTCCCAACGCTTTCCTCACGTTTTACGGGATCCCACTATCCTGCATTTTTAGACCTCCCCTCCCTTTATGACTCTTCCAAAATTGAAAAAAAAAGCCTCCGCAAAGTTGTAATTATTGGACAATTTCGGTCATCAGTAAAACAAGAGACAATATACATATAATAGAGACCGCACGCACTATCTTAATTGCTCATGATAAAATTGGGTGGAAACTTTTTTTTTCGGTATCTCAACAAAACACAACGTTCAACTGGACCATACGTTGACTGATGAGCAAAGGTTTTGAGATCAGTTGCCTAGTAAGGGCGAAGCATCGCAATTTCATCAGTCAACGTTTGGATGGTGATCCCCTATATTCTGTTGAGTTCCCGAAAAAACAAAATAGGACTTTCATACCGTAAAATTATAGGCGATTTTAGGGGAAATTTTCAATCTATCACTGTGACCAGACTGTTGAGTTTTTCTCAAAATACTGAATAAGTTTCTAAAAGAACCGATCAACACCTTTCGATTAATGTACCACATGTTATCTTTAAAATACATAATAACGTGCGTTTTACCAGATCAAAATGTCAGGCCTTCAATGGCTCGATTGGCTCAATTCAATGGCTCGGTTGGCTCGATTCAATGGCTCGCGCAGACGCTGACGAAGCGCAGGCAGACATACAGACAGACGGACGGTCTCGAACCGCTCGCGCCGGTTCGAACCGGTGGAACGAAAATGGCAGCAGAGTCAGAAAGTAGCAGGACAGAGTTGTCAAAGGATGGAGTGCATGGCCGGCTGTGGTAAATGACATAATTAAAAAAAGAAGAAGAACGTCGATGAAGAAAAAGCAGAAGAAGAAGATGTGAGGCAGAAATGACAGAGAAAAAAGTTTTGAATTTGTTTGCCCAGAGCCTTTTGCAGTTCTCAAACATTGTCACATGAAGGGGGCGATGGAGGGAGGGGGGAGGGGGAGGGGCAAGACACTAGCAGGATGGAGGAGTGAGACCAGACACGGCACTGGCGCAACCAGGATATCTTCCATCTCTCTCATTTCCCATTTGAATGTATAAGTAGGAAAAGGACAGAAAGAGGGGGTTTTATCCCGTTGTCCATCCTTGTCTAACATACGTTTCTTAATGGAGAGAAGAGAGAGATGAAGAATCTCTCGGTGCGCTACTGAGACACGATGTACTACAAAACGATTCTCGCCACCGAAGCGATGAAAAACCGGCGACCGCCGCGGCCGCAGAGAGAGAGAGAGAGAGAGAGAGAGAGAGAGAGAGAGAGAGAGAGAGAGGGAGAGAGAGAGAGAGAGAGAGAGAGAGAGAGAGAGAGAGAGAGAGAGAGAGAGAGAGAGAGAGAAACGGAACGGTTCGCGCGGATTCGTGACTTCGGCGCTGCCGCGGGCGGGCGGGTCTTCTCTATGAGATTCGCGGGAAACGAGTTGCCGCCACCGCTGGACCGCGGACTGTGGTAGTGACATTGCGATTAGTAGTGGTAAAATAATTTTATAATTGGTCCGGTGGATAAATGAATTAATAGCCCCTTCTCATAACGTATGTACGGGGCATGATCTCCGCGGACCACGGACGGACGGAACGGATGAGCTCAAATCGACTGGAATGGTCAGTCGGTCCGATGCCGATCATCGACCGATAATCATCATCTCTGATCTCATCTTCGCGCGCGTGTGGGCTCTGCTCACTGTTCACGGATTGTCATCGAACATCGTCCTCTTACCCGCGCCGGTGGCCGGTGGACGGTGGTGGCGGCGGGCGTGAAGGCATTTCCTCCTTAAAAGCTTCATTATTAAGATGTACAGACGGAACGCGGACGGACGTACGTGTGCGTGTATGTGTGCGTCGAGCAGACGCGAACACAAACGAGCGGCTTTTAGGAGTGCGCAAGCGCAGACCGGACGGAATGCAACTGCTCATCGCGGAGGACCTCGGAGGATGAGCTAGGACCACCACGCGCGCCGCGTTCGTCGACGACGGAAAATTCACTCATGTCTCGAACCCGTTTCTCTATGCAATGGGGAGGCTTCCTCCCTCCCTCCCCATTTCTACCTTCCTCCCACCAGTTCCAACTTCGGCTTGAACTCCAAGCACAAAAAGTCCGCAGCCAACTTATTAACCGTATAGCAGTCGAGACCGACGAATGAACGGTGAAAAAGGAGGGCGGAGAGGAGGGTCGAGGGTCGCACATATGCAGTCGGCCTGACAGAGCTGCCGGCTGTCGTTCTCTCTAAGAAATCGCAGCACGCATATTTACCCGCTTTAACTCAATGTAGTTAATTATCTATTTAATTTGTTTTTAATTTCCCGCAAAAATCGGCAACACTGATGTGCGTGGCCATGTATTTTACCATCGAAGTCATGAGACGCGACGCGCGGCATGGTAGCACAGCGACTGCGACTCTAATTAACGCGAGCGCGAGTGCGCTATAGTGACGATCTTCTAAAAAGGTTCAAAATGACCGAGCATCGACGATCACGATGTTGCACTTTTTAGACTGCAGCTTCCTGTCTGTTTAGGCCGATCGTCTGGGTCTGCGGAGGTAACTATAGTCGGGTCGAGTCGAGTCAGTTAGTCCGCGTTGTATCCCAGACAACGCCATGCCAACGAGCGATGAATCGATCGGGTTAAAGTCGATCGGTAGCGATGGAATCGTCGTTTGATGGTGGATCAACGGCAACGGAAACGCCGCGCCTCCGCCGCGCGCCATGCATGCCCACCGCTCTCGAAAGTTTCGCGGAACGAGGTAAAGTCCTCGGTCAATAATTATGCTCCCACAAAAGGATGTCTCTGTGGTGTGGTCGCGGGATACTGGGCGGGATGCCGGGATGCGTCGGCCGTGCGTTTCACATCATACGGAATACACGTGATGCGCCGATTCTCACCGATCTGACTCCGACTGCTCCGACACAGACAGAAGAACGGAATCAACCAACATAGACGGTAATCAGTTCGCATATAGGCTTCTTCTGTCTACAGACGATCAAATTGGATCCGCAAAAGGTCCTAGCACATGCTCAAACAGTTTAGCCCTCCTATCCGTACAGGCTCAAACAGTTTAACCGAATATACCGTTTGAGTTAGGGACAGTATAATTTATGTATGTTACGCCCCGATCGTGTAATTGCCCATTACGCGGAATGAACCATGACTGTCCGGTTGGCAGTATGTTGTTGTTGTTTTTTTTTTTTTTGGCAGTCATCATTCTGAAGAAAGAGCAATCTTAAGTTTTTGAATTAATGTAGGGAGATACTCAAGTATATTTGGTAACATTGACTTTCATTTTAGATTATTTAGAAAATTCAAATAAGTGATGACTGAACCATCCACAAAAAATTAGTTTAGATGACAAAATCGGTACGGGATCTGTACATTGGCGGATTCAGCCCTCGTCGTGAATGGACGGGGGCAAACTTGGGATTTTCGCCCCCCCCGTGACACCCTTTTTCCTCTATTTTCTACCCCTTTATTCCATCTCTTATCCCTCTCTTTTTGCCGAACGGGAGGGGGGCAATCTCCCTCTTTACCCCTTCCGTCCTTGTATCCGTCAATGGATCCGTCGATGAACTCAGTGTTGCGTGTCGCTCAATATTTAAGCGATTAGGCCAAAAAAAGCAGAATGATTGTGATATTTCAAAGACGAAGACTTGAAGAGGGGTCTAAGGTTCACTCTCAGCATTGTATATAATCTTATATTGTATAATTAAATCAATTATATCTGAATTTGGAAGGGGGTTTAAGGGTCTGCCTCAAGAAAATTATAAGTGGGGTCTCTGGGGGTCTTCCTCAAAATTTTCATGGAGAGGAGGAGGTCCAGAGGTATCCCCAGCAACTCAGTTCCGCCTTTCTGAATACACAGGATTCAAACATCCCGCTTCGACGAAGCCTTCCAAAAAACCTGTCCATAATTGCAATCAGTGGCGGATATCCTGCGGCTCGTGTTATTTGGCAACCATGTCTTTTTGTCATTTGAAGATCAATCATTTTACGTAGGTTTAAATGGAGAGAATTCGTTGTCACCATATTGCACGGTTGTCATATTGTCACTGGTTAGGCTACTCTCAGGACCCTTATAGTGGCGCATACGACTGTGGATGTTCTAACCGTTTTTCGTGAAAAATTATAATTCAAAAACTTGGGTGATCGTCGATAGAGTAGTAAAATGTCGAGATGTTTGCCTGTCGAAAGGATTTAAAGCTCATCACCCAAAAAACTTAATTCTAACAGTGTTATCGCTCGCAGATTCGAAATAATTATGATGAATAATATACTTCCAATCAAAACAAAAACCGTTCTTTAGTTAATTGTGAATCAAAGTTTCGTAATACAGACAATCAAATCATTTGAAGAGGATTTTGCTGCTACCAAAACAACCAAAATTATTTTATGTTGAAGTAAAAGGATGAACACGGTTCAAACAAATTCATGCGACTTTTCGTTTTGTGAGGGATTTGACCCCCTTAACCCCCCCCCCAGCGTGGCAGACGCTACTTATGTGTCTCCTAGAGTGAATAAAGAGCTTCCGCAAGCTATCCACCCCCCCCCCCCCCCCCCCTTGCCCTAATTTAATGAGTGATTAGCAAATTCATGAGTACACTTATATTCATGATAGGTAAGTCATAACAACCTCTAATTCATTTGTATGAAAAAAATCTAACCGACGGAAGATAAATTGGTCACTGCTCACTGCTCAGTTCCATTGGAAGAAAAGCAACGACAGTAAGATGGTCACCACTTAAGTCATACGTTTCAGTGATATAATTTACAGTCATCTGTACCTAGTGGAACGAAAAATTCAAGAAGTAAGAATCTTTTGCAACAAATGTAAGAAAGAGAAGGAATAAATAAATAATTACTGCGATCAAAGAGTAGTAATATTAATCTGCGTTGAAATCCCTCGAAAGAGTCGTGTTTTAATCATTCTGAAGTTCTTTAAATTTTGAGAGGTCTTAATCATCCGCTAATTGTCAAAACGCATCATTGGTCAAATTTCGAGTATATCAGCACATATACTGTTGATTTGATTGTGCATATGCTATCAATCCGTGTCAATTACTGGTTCCATATATTACAAGCAACCTGGCAATTCTGCATTTTCTCCATTTAAACCCATATGATAAAAGTATATTTGAGGGTGTTTCAATCCACACACAATACCACTGGCGCGGTGGTTTGTGCAATGTGGCAACAACGTACTCTCTCTATTTGAAACGACACGAACAATCCGATTAAATCCGTATGGTATTCACTGAATCCCTGATGAATCGATATTTTTCCATGGATTCAAATGGCAAAAAACGACGTTGCTAAATTGCACGAACCGTTACTGTAAAAGACCGACGTTTAAATTGCTGCTTGCACTCAGTGGCGGCTCGTGCAATTTGGCAGCCATGCTTTTTTGCCATTTAAACCTATGAAAAAGTATCGATATCTAGGGGATGCAATGCACCTCCTGAAAATCGATTGTTTTATATAGGTTTAAATGAAGACATTACGTTGTTGCCACATCGCACGAGCCGCCACTGCTTGCACTCCAGGCACGGATGTTAGTAATCACAGATTATGATGATCTAAAACATGAACATATCTATTCAGTATTCATGTAGGCTTGCGCAGCGTTGATCAATTGTTTTACTACAAGTACAAGAAAACAAATAAAAATACAGAAAAAAGGAAGCATTCTTACGTCGAGAATCTAAAGAAATAATATTCATGATTTCAAACGTAGCAGAAAAAAAGTCTGATAACCCAGAATATAATGCATCTAATTTAATGATCGTGTTGGAATCAGAGGCGAAGCGTGCAATTTGGCAATGTTGCATTTTGTCCATTTAAACCCATGTAAAAGTTCGAATGCGAAGGTGTTTACAGAACACTGTATTTCGCTATGTTCACCAGTTTATATGGACGAACTGCAACGTTGCCAAATTGGACGATACCCCAATGGATGGTATATGCCGGTTTGTGAATAATTGCGATAAATCGACAAACTTTCCATATCAGCGCAGCCAGATTTGGCGAAAAGTATACAAATTTCCAATATGATTTAATGTTAAGTGTTTTTCTTCACGGGTGGCAGCATTAATTGCACCACTTAAACCTATACAAAATAGAATAATAATAATATAACTTTTGCAAAGATTCAGATAGAAGAAACATAAAAAAAAAGAAACGAAAGGATATTGTTTGTTTGTTTGAGGGCTGCACCGCAGCGCCAAGCTGTCCCTGTCGTGATAAACATGGAAAAAGAAGAAAAAAGAAGACTTGGCAATGCTGTAATGGTAGGTGGAGACTGAAATATAAGACAAGCCTCACCCGAATCCAAGGCCAAAACACGTAGCAGCTATTCGGAGAATAAAAATGTATGTGAAGAACTGCCAAACCACAATCAAGCTCCACTTCACATAGGATGGTTTAAAACAAAATTGATAAACTTAAATCACACTCCGATTGGTCGAACCAAATTGATTAAAAAGCACTAAAGTTTGCAAATATTATCTATGAAACAAGGTAACAAATGAGACGCGAGAGCGAGATGAAAAATCGGACCGCCGCCGTCAGCTGATGCTGTTATCACATCAAGAGGTGCGAGCTAGCCGTTCCTTTTTGTCGGTTCGCGACGGTTCAATTCCGGTCTGCGAGCAGAGAAACGGAACGCCTCGGTGTAGGACTGAAAATATATCGTAGGATGTATACATATATGATGCTCGTTGGATTACGCAACGCACTTGTTACTTTTCTTGGTGTCTTGTCTTGTCTCGTCTCAGCTGTCCTAATTTGCCTGCCTCGGTAGCGCCTGTGGTTGCCAGATTAGGCCAAAGCATCACACATTTTCCCACGTTAGAGTCAACAAAAATCTGAATATTCTGGCAACGATGAATTAGCGCCTCGCGCGAGAAGGTGCTCGTCTATAATCAAGTTTCCGAAGTCAAACCGAGCCTCGCTTGCCGCGGCCGTGCAATGCAGTGTTGCCGCATTCTCGTAGTTCCCAAAAATATCTATTTTCTTACCTGCTTCTTTTCATTGTTGGTGTTTTTTCTTTTTTTTATTTTTATTATTTTCTTTATTTAAAATTTATTATCTTTTTAATCATTTAGTAATAACTAATTTACTTGTATTTCTATTTTTCTATCCAATTATTTTAAAAAATGGCACTTCGTGCCTTTTTTTTTTTTTATCTCTATCTCGTTTTCTTGGTTGCAAGACTTTTTGCAGTCGTACACGGTGCAGGCGCATTTTTGTTTTATTATTGCTTCACCGTTGTCATCGTTGATTGTTGGAGCTTTGTTGGTCGCGCGCTTGCGCAAAATGCATATGATTTTTTTTTCTATTCCTGGTTTAACATTGTGTCTCTCCTTTTTTTGAAATTATTTTTTATTTTTTTAAATTTTCGAGTTGAAAATGGCTGCAATGGGTCTGTTGCAAACTTTTGCTACAGCGATAAATAGTGTTTATTCCAATGTCGCCTGAAAATTCCATTGGTGGCATCATAAAGTCATGAAATACAATATTAAACTCACAAGAGGCGTTTATTGAAATCCAAGATGGCGGCAAATATTGAGGAATCTGAATGTATGCACCGTGATCATCTAAGGATTGCCAACTTTGACAACCTCACTGGAGGTAGAGGTTATTTGTTTGTTTACGTTGTGATTGATAGTGATGGATATTGTGAGGTTGGCTATCCTTGAATGTTCGTGGTGCATGCATACAGATTGCTCGATATTTCTCCGCCATCTTGAATTTCATTAAACGCCTCTTGTGAGTTTATCATTGCATTTCATGGCTTTCTGATGCCACCATTGGACTTTTCAGGCGATTTTACATTTTATTGTACACTCTATAGCCCTGTAGCAAAAGTTTGCAACAGACCCATTCGAGTCGAAACGTCCGCAGCATTTTGTTGTTGTTGTTTTTTTTTGTGCGTGATTTACAGCAATTTCTCGCGTACATCTGTTTCTTTTATGTCATGTCGTCACTGGTTCGTTTTCTATATTGTTAATTTCTATTTATTTATTTATTTATTTACTTGTTGTTCTTTCCTTTACTATATCCTTTATTTTTATCTGTCTTTTTATTATTTTTAGTGATATTTTTTCCATTTCCTTTTACATTTATATTTAGATTAAAATATATAGGATTATAAGTGTAAGTGTAAGTTGATGCTCTACATAGCTCATTAATTGAATAGGGCTGTTGAGTGAGTCGGGGATTCGTGATTTTTCCATGTAATCTTATAGTCCTAAACGCGGGAAGAACGAAGATGGCTTCAGTTTTTTTCCACGTTGCGCCGTTCCTGAGAAAATTGAAGTTGAAAATTGGATCCTCAAAAAACGGCTTTTTGGCGGGAAACTGGCTGCGCGGTGCATTTTGGGTGCTTTTTGACGTCAATGCTCCGGTTCTCAGTTGAGGGGCTCACAGCGTCTTGCTTTCAGCACAGCGAGACCGCATGCGGGTCCCATTGATCATGCGGCAGTTGAGGGGAGGCCGCCAGTTGTCCCGATCAAGCCGTCTTCTCACGCCATTTTCTCGAAAACCGTAAGTCTCAGCAAAGAACTGACTTATTTGATCGAAAGAACATGAAATTATCAATTGGGATGGTTTAGTGGTTTTTACCTACGAGACGAGTAAAGAGAAAATCACATGAAAATTAAGATTATAGAACGAAACTTCCGATAATCCTCTTCTGTAAATCTCTGTCCCCCAGTTGACATAGCAGAGCTCAAAAAATCGAATGAAACATAAGTGTCGCGTTCCTCGAGGAAGCGACGCCTAATTCGGCGACTTAACGGGAACTAGGAAGTTGAAATTTGTAAATAATTGAAAAGATTTTAGATTTGCAGGTGATGCGATTATAATAGACAAAACACATAGAAATTCAAAGTATAAAATTGACGAAGTAGACCACTCAACGAGGGCGCGTGTTTGTCGAGTCTCGAGATGTTAGCGACTGATTTTAACGTTTTCGATTCTGAAAGAGGGCGAGAAAAAAGAGAAAGCTATTCTCAAAACAAAAGGGATCGGCTTGGAGGACAAGCGGAGCGCTCGAATGGTAAACACATGTGTTACGCATTAATTAGGGGATGATGCTCATCCCCGATGCAGCATCGGACGATGGTCAATTCCAGTTTAAAGATTTTGAGAATGAGGCGACTGAACAGACTCCCCCCGTTGAGAGGCTCTGCCGATCAAAACAAATTTGAATAAATATCGGCGAATTCAAAAATAAGAAATTGTTAGAAAATTCACAAAAGATAAAAAGATAAAAAATGAGTATAAGATGAAAGATAAAAAGATAAAAATTGAGTATAAGATGATATAAAATTCAACAAAAATGGTGTATAAGACGATAGAAAAATTCAACAAAAACAAAAATAAAAATTAAATATTAAAACCAACTTTTCATGTTATGTAAATAATTCAAGATTTACAACAAAAATTAAAATAAGAAATTTAGCTTTTATGAAATTTTAAGCAAGTTGAATTTTTCATATCATATTCGGATAAAAATTGTTGAATTCACTGCAGTTCAATTTATGGCTCATATTGGAGCAAAATTACAGTTCGTCAGTGTCGGACTGTTGAAAAGGCAGAGGCGCGACACTTCTGAGGTTGCGTTTCAGCGTGATTCGGGCGGTTTTCACAGTGACCACGCGAATGATTCCGTCTGGTCCAGGATGACAATTGACAATACGTCCCATGACCCACTGCAGGGGTGGCAAATTGTCATCTTTAAGTAGAACTAGAGTCCCTTCCTGAACCGTGTTTTGCTGGTTTTCTGTCCATTTGTGCCTCACGGTTAATTCGTTAAGATATTCACGATACCAGCGCGACCAAAAATGCTGTCGCATTTGCTGGAGATGTTGCCAACGCGAGAGTCGGTTGACTTTGACGTCTCTCAACTCTCGATCTGGCAAGCTCGTTAATGAATCGCCAATAAGAAAGTGACCTGGGGTGAGGGCAAGGAGGTCATTAGGATCAGAGGAAAGAGGGGTGAGAGGCCTAGAGTTTAATATTGCCTCGATTTCTGTGCAAAAAGTATAAAATTCTTCGTATGTGAAGAGTGTTGATCCGACTATTCGACGCAAGTGGTGTTTGAAAGATTTCACGGCGGCTTCCCAAAGCCCACCAAAGTTTGGAGAGCGCGCTGGAATAAAATGCCATTGAATGTTTACACTAGCGACGAAAGAGTTCACCTTGGCTTGATGATTGGGATCCGATAGCAATGCGTGTAATTCCTTGAGTTGATTGTTGGCACCGGTGAAGTTAGTTGCGTTATCCGAAAAGATGTCAGTGCAAAGGCCTCGCCGCGCAACGAAGCGTTTGAGAGCCGAAATGAATGCATCAGTGGTGAGGTCAGTAACCAGCTCTATATGCACTGCCTTTACGACAAGGCAAATGAAGATGCACACATACGCTTTCACTTGGCCTCGATTCCTGTGTTTCTTTTCTTTCAAAAAGAAGGGTCCACAATAATCGATGCCCACTCTGCTGAATGCTCTCGCTTGCGTCACTCGCGTGGCGGGAAGGTCACCCATCAGGTAGTCGAGCGAAGGGGGTGCTAGTTTGCAGCATGTGATGCAGTTTCTGATTGTTTTTCGGACTTGGTTTCGTCCATCGGGTATCCAAAATCGCCGTCTCAATGCGTATAGCGTGGCTTGAGCGCCCGCGTGTGCGTGCATGCGGTGCTCCGTCTCGATCAAAAGGCGCGTGACGTAGTGAGATTTAGGTAGAAGAAGGGGGTGGCGCTGAGGAAAGGGGAGAGAAGAGTGTTTGAGTCTTCCTCCGACACGGATGAGTCCCTCGTTGTCTAAGAAAGGATTCAAGGGCAATAAACGACTGCGAGGGTTCAACGACTGGCCCTTTTCTAAACAATGTAGCTCTTCGGCAAAGGCAGTTTTTTGAACCATACGAATGATTATTTTCGTAGCACTTTCTAACTCTGATATAGTTAAAAATTGAGGCTTATGATTTTTGAGTTTTATTCGCATACAGTACGCAATGACTGCACGAAGTTTGATAAAAGATGAATATTTTTCCAAAATACTAAGGTCTACTGGAGTGGAGACAAGGCATTGAATTTTCTTTAATTCTGGTAAAGTGTTTACCTCGAAATTGATTTTTGAAACCGGCCAATCAGCTTCCGGATGACTCAACCATTGTGGTCCATGTTGCCAGATTGACTGTTTCATGAAATCTCGTGGCATGAGTCCACGTGAAATGAGATCAGCAGGGTTGTCATGTGTACTAACGTGACGCCACGAGGGGACAAAAGTTTTTGTTTGGATTTCAGAAATTCGATTGGCCACAAAAGTTTTGAGTGACGCAGGTGACGTTTGGAGCCAGTTCAAAACAATGGACGAATCAGTCCAATACGTCACAGTAGAGAAATTTAAATTGATAGTTTCGTTGACAGTTGAAATTAAGTTAGTTAAAAGTAAAGCTCCACATAGTTCGAGCCTCGGAATAGATATAGTTTTGACGGGCGCGACACGTGATTTTGCGCAGAGCAACGATGTCTGAATTTGATTTTGCGCGTTTATTGACCTAACGTATGCGCAGGCGCCGTAAGCTCGCTCGCTCGCGTCACAAAATCCGTGCAGCTCAATGACTAGAGGTTTATCAATTAAAATGCGGCGATTAAAACTAACGTCGTTCAGTATCAATAATTGATCATAATATTTTTGCCATGTGGTTTGAAGATTTAATGGCAAGGATTCATCCCAGTTCAATTTTAATTTCCAGATTTCTTGCAACAAAATTTTCGAAGTAACTATGACGGGTGCTAAAAGTCCAAGTGGATCAAAGATTTTTGAGATTTCTGATAAAATGGTGCGTTTGGTTACATGTTTAATTGAATTCCAATACACAGAATAGTTTATTGAATCTGTGGTGGCGTTCCACCAAAGACCCAAAGTTTTGATTGTTGATGAGTCCTCTAATATCAAATGTTGGTTGATATTTTCAGGCGAAACATCAACCAATACTTGAGGTTCATTAGAGGCCCATTTGTAGATTTTTACACCGGCTCTCGCAAAGGCTGTAGTGACTTCCTTTCTGATGCAGATAGTTTCTTCAACGGTCTCAGCACCAGTAAGTGCGTCATCAACGTACATGTCGTTTTTGAGCACTTGCGCAGCCAATGGGAGATCGTGTTCCTCGTCATCGGCTAGTTGCGTGACACACCTGATAGCAAGGAAAGGCGCGGGAGAGAGACCGAAGGTTATAGTGTTAAGTTCAAAAGTCCGTTCCACCCCCTCCGCGTCGCGCCAGAGAATGCGCTGGTATTTCCGGTCCTCAGCTCGGACCCGGAACTGGCGATACATTTTTTCAATGTCGCCTGTGAGTACAATTTTGTGTTTTCTAAATTTTAAAAGTTGAGTAAATAAATCGGGTTGAATAGTAGGGCCAACCAAAAGCGCATCATTCAGTGAGATGCCTGATGACGTAGAAGCGGAGCCATCAAAGACTACTCGAACCCCTGTTGTCATGTTGCCCTTTTTTATTACTGGGTGGTGCGGTAAGTAGCAGCCGGGCTGTTTACTTGATTCCTCACTCACGAGAGTCATGTGACCAAGATCCAAGTATTCTTGCATCACAGCATGATATTTTTCTTTCAATTCTGGATTGAGAGCGAGTTTTCGCTCGATCCCCGCTAGGCGCTTGCGATCTATAGATTTGGACTCACCAAGCTCGGAGATTTTTTCATTGAACGGCAAGGCAACAGTGTAACGGCCGTCAGAGTCCCGAGTCGTATTTTCTCGGAAGTGTCCCTCACAGAGAGTTTCTTCCTCGGTCAGATGTTTTATCGATGGACCCTCTTGAATGTCCCAGAATTTACTCAAATCATATTCCAGTGTTGTCAAATGGCAAGTCGCTGGATTTGATGATGAATGAGAAGTGGGGGCGCTCCCCCCGATGACCCAACCAAGTAAAGTTTTTTGCATAAAGATTTCAAGCCCTTTGTCCTGTGATAAATTAATTTGGCCTTGACAGAAAAGAGAGAGAGTGACCCCTGAAGACAGTAACATATCGATTGGAGATGGGTGATGAAAATTGCTATCAGCTAATTTTAGATTTTTTGGAATTGCTAATTCTCGTCGATTTATTTTTTGCTCAGGAACGAGATTGGTTATAGTATCAACAATATGAAAAGTCAACTCTCTACAATAGTTAGTAGACGTAGAGAGAATGATTGCCTTAATGGTGCCCCTTGAAAGTGTTGTGATACCATTTAGCCCGTCAATTAATTGAGTACTTTGTGTCCGATTTAACCTCAATTTTTGAGCAAAGCTCTCCGTTACAAAATTTGTTGTTGAACAGGTATCCAACAGAGTTCTGCATTGTACAATTTGATTGTTGAGATCATAAACACCCACGACAGCAGTTGTAATCAACTCGCTGGTAGGCGCATTGATTACAAATGATGATGCTGGGTTTTTTGATTGTCAAATGTTTTGAAGAGCTTTATTTGAGACGGGGTTGGATTCCACTGAGATAGGAAGGCAGAGGAGAGAATGGTGTTTTTTGGAGCATTTTTTACACAAACTTTCCGATTTGCACTGTTCACGTGTATGATTAGTACGCAAACAGTTAAAACACATTAATTTTTCTTGGGCAACCCTTCTGCGTTCGTCAATGGGCAGAGATTTGAATTTATTACAGTAATGCACAAAATGAGAATTATTCAAACAATACACACAGTGTCGTCGTGTCTGTGTTTGTGCAGCCACTTCCGTTGAAGTGCTGGCAGTTGAGGTAAAAGTTTTGGCAGATTGGTATGTTTGATTTGTCGTTTTCGGTCTGTTTTGAGACAAATTGCTCGATTTTGCTTGAGAATTTGTCTCAGAACTGACGGAAGATTCGACTGAATTGGCTCTTTTCTCTAAAAATTTTAATAAATCGGCATGGTGAGGCATATCATTATTGTCCAAAGTAAGTTCCCATTGCTGTGCGAGTAGGGGAAAAATGCGTTTTCCCCTACTTGTGCGGTATAGGAATTTACTTTGCACATGATTAAATCTATGATTGGAGTGCTCCATCCATCGATGGGAGCACCGAGATTTTCAAGAGAGCGAATATGTTGATTAAAATAATCGACTAGTTGACCAATTGCCATAGGAGAATCTTTATTTAATTTTGGATATTCTCTCAACAACACCCAATGCCTTCGCACTGCCTTGCGACGACAGTCAAATCGGCTTTTTAGTAGATTTAAAGCAACGTCATAGTTGGAATCAATGGTTTCTAAAGATTGTATTAAATTAGCCGCTTTATCGGTGAGAGAAAGGCGTAAGTATTGAAGTTTGGTTACTGCAGACAAATCTGGATTTTTATCAATTAAAGAGGAAAAAATGTCAAAAAATGAAGCCCAAGTTTCGATTGAACCGTTAAATTTTGGTAATTCGATACTTGGGAGCTTCACAGGGATTGAATGCTGATTCATAGAAAAGTTATGATTGGATGAGGCAGCTGACTCAGAGTGAATAGATGATTGATTTTCGCTGGGAGGAGGAGAAATTTCACGTAAATATTTTCGTGCCCTCGCTACAGCTAGATTAAAAGATATTTGCAATTTTTCTCTGTTTGGAGTTTCCGTTATTTCGTCAAGTTCTTCTAGAGCGTCTTGAATATCTTCAAATTTGTCGAATGATTTTTGGACACCTTCAAGTGTGACTTGTAAATAATCAGGATTCCGAGCTTCCGGATCATTTTCCCAGTTATCCAATATTTTTGAAAAGCTGGTAATGGATCCTTGGATTGCACCTCTTTTTCTTCGCAGGGCTTTTAATTGAACCTCATTATCGGCCATAATGGATAAACAGGATGGCAGAAAGGTAAGAAAAGGAAACAAGGAAAATTTAAACGTGATCAAATTAGGTAAATTTCAAGGTAAACAAAAACAAGAACACATGGACAAGGTTGTAAATGAAGGATCAAAGGTAACGAAATAACAGGTAAACAGTGAAAAAGCAAAAGTTTCAGGTAACAGGATAACGAAAAACAAGGATAAAGGTTCAGATATAACAGAATTGGCGATTCAAATGACTAGAACGAGCTCACCAAAATTGAGAGTTACAGGTTGTGCTAATCGACAAATTGTCACGACTCCAGGGTGGTCGTAACTACAGGCAACTCTTGAAATTCTGGAAACTGGCGCAGGTTACCGATGGAGCACGTTCGTTAATCCAATTGTTAAGAATTCACTAATTCACACGCGTAGCGTTGGTGTGACGATTATTACGCTCAGGTTTAGCGTACGATTTTTAACTTCGCGCGGATTCAAGCGAGATGAACACGATTAATTCGGACACGGCCACGAATTAATTTGCGGCACAGTAACGCAGGTCACGCTAAAGTCAGATAACAAAACAAAAGATTTAGTAACAATATGAATTTAACACTCATGTTTAGCGTAAAATTCCAGATTTTATAACTTTGCGCGGATTCAACGATTAATACACGATTAATTTGGACGCGGTCACAAATTAAGTCACAAATTAAGTAAAAAAACGTAGGTCACACAAAAGTTAGGTAATGCACAAGACTATCGATATTTAGCACTCGATGCAGGATTGTAGATTTCCGGATCGCGTTTGTTCACTATCCGGCCCGAGGGACCATAAAAATGTCGCGTTCCTCGAGGAAGCGACGCCTAATTCGGCGACTTAACGGGAACTAGGAAGTTGAAATTTGTAAATAATTGAAAAGATTTTAGATTTGCAGGTGATGCGATTATAATAGACAAAACACATAGAAATTCAAAGTATAAAATTGACGAAGTAGACCACTCAACGAGGGCGCGTGTTTGTCGAGTCTCGAGATGTTAGCGACTGATTTTAACGTTTTCGATTCTGAAAGAGGGCGAGAAAAAAGAGAAAGCTATTCTCAAAACAAAAGGGATCGGCTTGGAGGACAAGCGGAGCGCTCGAATGGTAAACACATGTGTTACGCATTAATTAGGGGATGATGCTCATCCCCGATGCAGCATCGGACGATGGTCAATTCCAGTTTAAAGATTTTGAGAATGAGGCGACTGAACAATAAGAATTGGAAATTTTACGCTCTATAAATTTTTCCTTTTTTATTTTTCTCTCAAAATGGACGGTAAACGAGGAAAATTGAAAAAATCTGCGAAAATGTCGGATTTTCAGCGATAGTCCGGGAATCGACATTTTTGAGATTGGCTCGTTATCTGACTCATGGAAGAACAAAAAATAATATAAGTGTAACCAATCGAATGGAAATTCTCTAATCTTCCTCTTTGATAACCAGAATTTTTCGTGTAAGACGCATCGGCACCAAAATATTAGTGAAAAACTGCGTCGAGTTCTGGGTTGAAATGACACTCTCACCATAAAGATCGTCCAAGTTGCTGCTGTTTTTTGCATTTTCCGTGGTTTCGGTACGTCTTACATGAAAAATGATAGACACCAAAAAGAAAGATTGGAAAATTTCCATTCGATTGGTTACAATTATATTATTTTTTGTTCTTCCATGAATCAGATAACGAGCCGATCTCCAAAATTTCGATTTCCGGAATATCCTTGAAAATCCGACATTTTCGCAGAACTTTTCAATTTCCCTTGTTTACCGTCCATTTTGAGAGAAAAACACTAAAGAACAAACTTAAAGAGCGTAAAATTTCAGATATATATGTTTCATTCAATTTTTTGAGCGTCGCTTTGTCAATTGGGTAGACAGTGATTTACAGAAAAGGACTGTCGGAAGTTTCGTTCTCTAACCTTAAATTGTTATCTGTTTTTCGGTCCATCCGTCTCTTAGGTAAGTCTGAGAAAAAAACTACCACTCCATGTCAATTGATAATTTTGTGCTCTTTCGATTAATTAGATTGGTTTGTTACTGAGACTTACGGTTTTCGAGAAAATGGCGTGAGAAGGCGGCTTGATCGGAGCCACCGGCGGCTGCCGTATGATTCAGTAGGCCTGCCACGCTGTCGTTCGGCCGATAGAATAGGGATGGGTACCTCCGCTGAGCAAACCGAAGAAATGACGTAGCTGTGACTCGCTAACTGATGTTTCCCGCCACAGGCCGTTTTAAATCTTATCAATTTTTCGGCACTTTGAACCCATTTTTTTCGGTGTTACCGCGTCCAAATGAAAAAAAGAAAAAATATGGGGTCCTTAATTTTTCCTCTTCTTTCATAATTTGAATTAAAAAAATTCGACTCAACAGCCCTATTGTTGATAAAAGAAAATTTGTGATACACATCGCAATTATTAAGTCCTCTAGTTTGAAATGGGCCTGAATAATTTTTCTCGTTTGAATTTTTTCATTTTTCGTATTTTAGTTTTTTTAACTCATAGAACCGATGGATAAATGTCGTAAAAATACTATCAACAGCTCTTTCTAAAACAGAGAAACTCTGTTGAAAACCTCCTGAATGTGTATGTGTGGGTTCTCTTTCATCGGTGGAACTAGAAATTTATTCTACGGGGGCTGAGCCCTGAACAGGCACACAACTGATGACATATTTTTGTTTTTTAGTTTTTTTTTATTTCTTTTATGTTTGATCCCAGATAACTCTGATCATCGAAATCTTTGCTGCCCCCTTTCTCTTACAATCCAGGCAAATTTGGGGGGGGGGGGGGGGAAACACAGTTTTTGCTCCTCGAATTCCAAATCACATGGCCAAATGACAACTATAGACATTTAGATATGAAATTGGAAGAACTTTATTTTTTCGTTTTTCATCCGCGGTATTTTTTAATGAAACCTGACAACACGGTAAAGTTCATTTCCTCTTAGCGACCTTATCTCACACTGCAGCTCATTTGATACCGTACCGATATCTTGTGCGACAATCCAGTCCACAGTATGCATTCTAGTTTTTCGCCGCGGCTCAAGCCCCGATGTGACTGATGTGAGTCTCAGGGACGTCGACTTCCTATAAGTTCGTTTGAAGTCTGTATCAGTCATATTAGAAATCAATAATAGTTTTGTTGATTCCGCCTTATTAACTTAATAGTGACATTGAGGGGGGAGGTGGGGAGGAAGGAGGGTATTTTTCTTAGACCCACAATTTCACAATAAAAGTTGCGTAAATATAGAGTAAAAGCTTACCGGCGGGATCGAATGTGCTCAGTCATCTTTGTAAAATAATTTCAATTTATCTCCATCCTCCAATTTACGGAAATTTTAGACACTGGTGTCAAGAAAGACCCCTTCTCTCTTCCCTCTCCCAGTGGCGTAGCGTGCAATTTGGCAACGTTGCAGTTCGTCCATTTGAACCCATGAAAAGATCGAAGCATCGGGTGTTCGGTGAACACCTTCGCATTCGACCTTTCACACGGGTTTAAATGGAGACAGTGTAACGAGGTAAACAACCCGTTACTTTGGCGTCTATAGGATTAAAAATAAACTGTAGGGAATACATACCCTACGAACACTTTCTCACATCAAATTTAATCTGGGGGAAGCCCCCAGACCCCCTCTTAAATATTCTGCGGGAGACCCCCAGATCCCCCATAAGTATTCTGCGGGCGACCCCCAGACCCCCCTTAAGTATTCTGGGGTGGGCCCCCATACCCCCTTTAATATTCTGAGGGAAACCCCCATACCCCCTTTCATATTCTGTGGGAGACCCCCAGACACCCATCCCCCTCCTTCAATATTCTGGGGGAGACCACCAAACCATCTTTACAGTGCCTTTCCATTCCATGAACAAAGAAAACTGAGTTAAAAAGGAACGAGTCCTGCTATTCAAAGTTCATTAGACCGCCTTCAACCTGAAGTGTATGCAATTTTGTAACGCAGCTGGCCGTATAGTTGCCTACTTAAAATGTTTGAAGGCCATTTGAGCGATCCCAAATTTCAATTCTCAAATTTAACATGTTTTCCAGCGATTTCGGATTAGAATGTCATTTTTCTTTCTTTTTTCAGTTACAATCATTCTATTTGTTTTAGTAGTTTAATTTTCCCCTTCAGTTTTATGGCTTAGAGCAATCGAGATTGATTCTTAACAATATTTGGTTTCCTCTTTTATAATGTGGATCTATAAAAGAATTTTTCAGCTTAATGGATCAAGCTCCTCTTCAAAACCTTACTTTGGTTGTAGATTGTGTGCAAGTTCTATCAAAATTCATCTAGCCAATAGTGATTGACTACACTTTTTTTTTTTCAACTTTTTTTACGTTTATGCTATTTTTTGGTTTGATCGCACCTATTTTGATTTTTTAAACGGTCTTAAGGGTTGAATAGTGGGACGATAAGAGGTTTATTTTATTGAAGGCTGTCTATAGATTGTTTTTTTTTGGTATTGATCAAAATTAATAGAGCCATACTTGAATTATTATGAATATTATGTTCATTCATTTATTTACTCGATTTTCCTTATTTTTGCTTGACAGCATTAATACTGCCTCTTAAAATGGTCTCAATGGTTGTTAATGGTGACTATATGAGGCAAATATGTTAGGTCTTTGGTAATAATGTGTGTACAAAGTCTCATCAAAATTCATGGAACCAATGATTGATTAACTATTTTTTATTTATTATTTAATTTGACTTTTTCACTTTTTTCTATATTTTGGTTTGATCGGACCTATTTTGATATTTTAAACGGTCCCCTGGTAAAAATGACGACTATACGACTATTCCAAAAACGACTATAAACATAGTTGCCGCCTATAATCTATAGTTGGCCAACTATAAATCCATAGTTGGCCAACTATGTTTATAGTCGTTTTTGGAACGGTTATAGTCGTCATTTTTACCAGGGTCTTAAGGGTTGAATAGTGGGATGATAAGAGGTTTATTTTACTGAAGGCTGTCTATAGATTGATTTTTTTAGTCTTGATCAAAACTAATAGAGCCATACTTGAATTATTCCAATTTTTCTCTTTTTTACCCATTTTACCATTGATTTTAATGGAAACTATTTTTCATCCATAACTATAGCCTAAAAATTAAAATTTCAAAAAAACAAAAAAAGTCCCTCTGGGGAATGTTAAAAGCAGCCTTTCTGCAAAATTTGAATTCATTTGGACTTACTGTGCTGAAGTTATGCTGGGATACAGACGGACTCACGAACAGACGGACTCACGGACACACGGACTCACAGACGCCACAAAAATGTTTTGCATTAACCTCTCCAACTCCAAACCACACATAATTAAGAAATATTAAAATGGCATGAATAGATGTTCTTTAGGATATTATTAGGCATGATGAGAGCCAATTATTTTATAATTATCATGATTGACTTAGTAAATCTTTGCTGCCCCCTTTCTCTTACAATCCAGGCAAATTTGGGGGGGGGGGGAGGGAAACACAGTTTTTGCTCCTCGAATTCCAAATCACATGGCCAAATGACAACTATAGACATTTAGATATGAAATTGGAAGAACTTTATTTTTTCGTTTTTCATCCGCGGTATTTTTAATGAAACCTGACAACACGGTAAAGTTCATTTCCTCTTAGCGACCTTATCTCACACTGCAGCTCATTTGATACCGTACCGATATCTTGTGCGACAATCCAGTCCACAGTATGCATTCTAGTTTTTCGCCGCGGCTCAAGCCCCGATGTGACTGATGTGAGTCTCAGGGACGTCGACTTCCTATAAGTTCGTTTGAAGTCTGTATCAGTCATATTAGAAATCAATAATAGTTTTGTTGATTCCGCCTTATTAACTTAATAGTGACATTGAGGGGGGAGGTGGGGAGGAAGGAGGGTATTTTTCTTAGACCCACAATTTCACAATAAAAGTTGCGTAAATATAGAGTAAAAGCTTACCGGCGGGATCGAATGTGCTCAGTCATCTTTGTAAAATAATTTCAATTTATCTCCATCCTCCAATTTACGGAAATTTTAGACACTGGTGTCAAGAAAGACCCCTTCTCTCTTCCCTCTCCCAGTGGCGTAGCGTGCAATTTGGCAACGTTGCAGTTCGTCCATTTGAACCCATGAAAAGATCGAAGCATCGGGTGTTCGGTGAACACCTTCGCATTCGACCTTTCACACGGGTTTAAATGGAGACAGTGTAACGAGGTAAACAACCCGTTACTTTGGCGTCTATAGGATTAAAAATAAACTGTAGGGAATACATACCCTACGAACACTTTCTCACATCAAATTTAATCTGGGGGAAGCCCCCAGACCCCCTCTTAAATATTCTGCGGGAGACCCCCAGATCCCCCATAAGTATTCTGCGGGCGACCCCCAGACCCCCCTTAAGTATTCTGGGGTGGGCCCCCATACCCCCTTTAATATTCTGAGGGAAACCCCCATACCCCCTTTCATATTCTGTGGGAGACCCCCAGACACCCATCCCCCTCCTTCAATATTCTGGGGGAGACCACCAAACCATCTTTACAGTGCCTTTCCATTCCATGAACAAAGAAAACTGAGTTAAAAAGGAACGAGTCCTGCTATTCAAAGTTCATTAGACCGCCTTCAACCTGAAGTGTATGCAATTTTGTAACGCAGCTGGCCGTATAGTTGCCTACTTAAAATGTTTGAAGGCCATTTGAGCGATCCCAAATTTCAATTCTCAAATTTAACATGTTTTCCAGCGATTTCGGATTAGAATGTCATTTTTCTTTCTTTTTTCAGTTACAATCATTCTATTTGTTTTAGTAGTTTAATTTTCCCCTTCAGTTTTATGGCTTAGAGCAATCGAGATTGATTCTTAACAATATTTGGTTTCCTCTTTTATAATGTGGATCTATAAAAGAATTTTTCAGCTTAATGGATCAAGCTCCTCTTCAAAACCTTACTTTGGTTGTAGATTGTGTGCAAGTTCTATCAAAATTCATCTAGCCAATAGTGATTGACTACACTTTTTTTTTTTCAACTTTTTTTACGTTTATGCTATTTTTTGGTTTGATCGCACCTATTTTGATTTTTTAAACGGTCTTAAGGGTTGAATAGTGGGACGATAAGAGGTTTATTTTATTGAAGGCTGTCTATAGATTGTTTTTTTTTGGTATTGATCAAAATTAATAGAGCCATACTTGAATTATTATGAATATTATGTTCATTCATTTATTTACTCGATTTTCCTTATTTTTGCTTGACAGCATTAATACTGCCTCTTAAAATGGTCTCAATGGTTGTTAATGGTGACTATATGAGGCAAATATGTTAGGTCTTTGGTAATAATGTGTGTACAAAGTCTCATCAAAATTCATGGAACCAATGATTGATTAACTATTTTTTATTTATTATTTAATTTGACTTTTTCACTTTTTTCTATATTTTGGTTTGATCGGACCTATTTTGATATTTTAAACGGTCCCCTGGTAAAAATGACGACTATACGACTATTCCAAAAACGACTATAAACATAGTTGCCGCCTATAATCTATAGTTGGCCAACTATAAATCCATAGTTGGCCAACTATGTTTATAGTCGTTTTTGGAACGGTTATAGTCGTCATTTTTACCAGGGTCTTAAGGGTTGAATAGTGGGATGATAAGAGGTTTATTTTACTGAAGGCTGTCTATAGATTGATTTTTTTAGTCTTGATCAAAACTAATAGAGCCATACTTGAATTATTCCAATTTTTCTCTTTTTTACCCATTTTACCATTGATTTTAATGGAAACTATTTTTCATCCATAACTATAGCCTAAAAATTAAAATTTCAAAAAAACAAAAAAAGTCCCTCTGGGGAATGTTAAAAGCAGCCTTTCTGCAAAATTTGAATTCATTTGGACTTACTGTGCTGAAGTTATGCTGGGATACAGACGGACTCACGAACAGACGGACTCACGGACACACGGACTCACAGACGCCACAAAAATGTTTTGCATTAACCTCTCCAACTCCAAACCACACATAATTAAGAAATATTAAAATGGCATGAATAGATGTTCTTTAGGATATTATTAGGCATGATGAGAGCCAATTATTTTATAATTATCATGATTGACTTAGTCGCAGCGGGCCAAGTATCGAAACAAAATACCTTAAAAATCTCTGCGCCATCGCAATACTTTCTCAATTTTTCTAATTTCATCAGAGTGAGAAAGTAAAAAACGAAAGGAAACATCTGATATTCGGGCGCCAACCCATAGAGCTTAATAAACCTCGGATAACGCAGTGTGAGTAGGGCTTTGGGAGGCTCTTTCATTTACCAGTATTAAAAATAAAATTAACCCCCCCCTCCCCCATTTTCTCTTTTCTCTTTCCGTTCGGATGCTGTAATAAAAAATTAAACGTTTGAGATATGCTGGACAAGTTATATTATTTACAAATAACAAAAATAAAAGTAAACATTTACGCAGGATAAACCTAAAACGAAAACTTTTTCCCTCTTGACAGAATAGACTTTCTAAATATTAACACAAAAGTTAAAAAAAAAAATTATATACACTTTGTAACAATTTATTCCGATCAGAAACTGATAAATTTTACGTTTCGTAATAGCAAAACCAACGAAAGGAATATGATACTTTTATAATTTTCGGGTCGAATATTCATAAATAAATAAAAGAAACTTTTTGGAAAGACCTCACCAGGATCGAGAAATTGTTATTGAAAGTTCCATTTTCCAAAAATGTTGATTTGGATCTGTGAATTGAAAGAATTCATTTTAGGAAAGTGAGAAACGATATAATTGGAAGAAAAACGACCAAACGACCAACGATCTGACGGCGGCCCAACGACCAAACCCAACAGTGTTGGGTGATATTAATTATCCAAAGTAATAACTACATTCCAATCAGAAACAAACTAAACTTTTTAGAACTATTCTCATTAAAAATCCTTGAAAGAAGAACGTCGGACTTTCACTAGGTAAGATATAAGTAAGGTAAGGTAAGGTAAGTTAAAAATCCGAGACGAACAACGTAACACAGGAACAAAAGAAAAATTAGAGGGAAAGTTTGTACGGTGAACCTTGACATAAAAGTCGCACTGATTTGAGAAGCTTCCACTCTGTCTCGCCGCGGTCAGCTGATCGACCGGTTGACGAGAGGGAGAGGAAGAGACAACGGAGAGGTGCGGGGAACGCAAGTTGAGACAGTCAAAACTGTTATCAGAAAAGAAAAGAAGAGTGAGCCTACGGCATTCCCAAATACCGGGTGTCCGGTAAGTCCCGGAACGGCTGCGCCATTTCTTTATTTACGCAGATAAAAAACCAAACTTTGGGAATGTTCCTAGATAAATAAAAACTACTTTTTGGGGGGGGGGGGTCAAAATTTTGGTCGCCCCTCCCGGGGGGGGCGGGGGCGCCCCTAACTTTTTTTTTCAAATGGCAACCCCTATCTTGTGATACCTCATTCAAAAGAGGGTAAAAAACTGAGCATTTTGGCGCAAACCGCATGTCGATATCTCTTTTAGTATTCGAGATATCGAACTTCACAATCTATGGAAACCCATTTTAAAAAAATCATAACTCTTATTCAGAAAGTCGCTATTTAAAAAACTAGGGGTCTAAACTACTCTACATAACAAGCTCTTTCCAGGGAAAAACACCTCTGCCCAAAAAAATTAACTTACAGTTATTGTTTTTTTCCCGCCAAAATTTTTTAAAAAGTTTAGACCCCTAGTTTTTTAAATAGCGACTTTCTGAATAAGAGTTATGATTTTTTTAAAATGGGTTTCCATAGATTTTGAAGTTCGATATCTCGAATACTAAAAGAGATATCGACATGCGGTTTGCGCCAAAATGCTCAGTTTTTTACCCTCTTTCGAATGAGGTATCACAAGATAGGGGTTGCCATTTGAAAAAAAAAGTTAGGGGCGCCCCCACCCCCCCGGGAGGGGCGACCAAAATTTTGACCCCCCAAAAAGTAGTTTTTATTTATCTAGGAACATTCCCAAAGTTTGGATTTTTTATCTGCGTAAATAAAGAAATGGCGCAGCCGTTCCGGGACTTACCGGACACACTGTATACAGGGTGTCAATTTAAAAAGGAGCCAGGCTTAATATCTCGAAAACGGCTCCGAATTTCGAAAAACGCAGAAACACGTGTTCGATTATTTCGAGGAGGACATCTTTTGAGGGGGTCCTCAATTTCGAGGGCCCCCCCTGGGCCCCATATTTCAAATGGGGACCCCCATTTTTTATTTGATAATCGGAAAGAAAGTAAAATTCTAAGACTTTTGGCACAAACCGGAAGTCAATATCGTTTTTCGTGTTCGATATATCGAAGGTCAAAGTTCGATATGGACCCATCTTCAAAAATTCGTAACTTTCCTTAAAATAGTCCAAATTTCAAAAAATTTGGGTCTAAAATGTTCTACAGAGCAAGCACTTTTCAGAAAAAAATTCAATTTTAACAGAAATTTAGTCAAAATGTGGTTTTAAAGCCCCCAATCATTTTCAACGTTTTTGGCCCCCACAGGGGGCTATCAGAAAAATTTCGAGAAACGACCCCTATCGAGTGATACATCAATCAAAAATGCGTAACAAACTGAGCATTTTGGTGCAAACCGGAGGTCCATATCGTTTTTCACATTCGAGATATCGCATTCTGTAAATCGACATTTGACATTCGATATCTCGAATATGAAAAACGATATGGACCTCCGGTTAGCGCCAAAATGCTCAGTTTGTTACGCCTTTTTGATCGATGTATTACTCGACAGGGGTCGTCTCTCGGAATTTTTCTGATAGCCCCCTTTGGGGGCCAAAAACGTTGAAAATGTTTGGGGGCTTTAAAACCAAATTTTGACTACATTTCTGTTAAAATTGAATTTTTTTTCTGAAAATTGCTTGCTCTGTAGAACATTTTAGACCCAAAATTTTTGAAATTTGGACTATTTTAAGGAAAGTTACGAATTTCTGAAGATGGGTCCATATCGAATTTTGACTTTCGATATATCGAACACGAAAAACGATATTGACTTCCAGTTTGCACCAAAAGTCTTAGAATTTTACTTTCTTTCCGATTATCAAATAAAAAATGGGGGTCCCCATTTGAAATATGGGACTTAACCCCCCTGAGGCCCCCCAGGGGGGGGGCCCTCGAAATTGGGGACCCCCTCAAAAGATGTCCTCCTCGAAATAATCGAACACGTGTTTCAGCGTTTTTCGAAATTCGGAGCCGTTTTCGAGTTATTAAGCCTGGCTCCTTTTTTAATTGACACCCTGTATATTAACTCCTAATCCACGACTAATCGAAATAAAAAAATGCCTCCCGGCAGGCCGGTAAGACGAAGTAGATTCCATGCTTGGTTGAATCATTTTTTCACAAATTTAAATATAGGTTATAATTTTCGTTAAATTCTTTTTTATTTTATCAGCTGCTCAAAATCCAAATATTATTGTGAAAAAGAATATATTACCAATAGAGAAATGTGTAATCTTTACAATGCAAGTGAGAAATAAAAGCTAGGTTATATAAGTTTTTCACAAATTTCAATAAATAGGTTATGTTATGATTTTCTTTGAATTATTCATTTTTTTTTATCAGCTGTTCAACATTTAAATAAAAATACCCATGAGAAAAAGATTATAGTACCAAGATAGAAAAATGTGTAATCTTTGTAACGCTAATGAGGAATAAATCTGAATAAGAGCAGCTGATCAAACAAGAAAATAAATAAATAACGTACCTAAGCAACAGTGCGCGTGTAAAACAAAGAACGAGTAATTATACCAATACACCATCCTTGTCTTTCACATGTAAAATCCCATAAGAAACTAAATAGCTCGTAAAACACGTAAAACACAAGGAAAATTCAAGGAATGGAGCATATGAACTAAAAATATCTTCCACGATATATACTAAAATTTTTGAACCAAAAAAACAATTTCTTCATATAAAAACACTGCCAAAATACCCGAAAAACACATCACTATAACTCGCTTACAACGCAAAACACGAAAAAATGACTCGAATAAAAAAGTTGCGTAACAAAACGGCAAACATAAATTTCCCCCAAAAAAATACTCAAAACAAACACTCGCAAAAATAAACCTCAAAAACACATTTTACGACTCAAACACGGCCCATAACGCGAAAACTAACTGTCGGATTTACACCATCTTCGAACTCATCCAAGAATTAAACCCAACAAATAGTTGAGACAAAGGACATGGCACAATCCTTATGGGAACTGGCTTACCGCTAAATGTTTTTTAAGTATTATAAATCGACAGATTATCACTTAAAAAGAAAAAGTTCTCACGGCACGAAAGTGATCCCATGTCCAGTTTTTTAGCTATTAAAGCTCAAAGACGGGAACTACTTCTCTCGTGCGTCGGCGCGCAATGATGAAGTAGTGCCGGCTGCCTCACAACTCGGCTCAACGTATAGAGTGTGGTCGGCGCATTTCGATCATGCATTCACCCGCTCGACTACCTGCCGAAGTATCTCTTTCTATTCCACTGCTCGTCTCTCTCTCCCTCTCCCTCACCCGCACCCCGCACGCTATTCTTACCCACCCGAGCACGTTTGGGTTCCAAGAGACGAGCAAAAACAATTCGCCCGTTTCCGTGTTTATACATTGCTCGGCTTTTCTTGCTTCTTCCGAATTCTTTCGGTCACATTAGTTTACTGTCATCTCTCTCGTAATGAGTAATCGCCCGTGGCGCCTCGGACGCTTTAAGATACCGAAGTTGTTGATACTCCAGCTTCAACCTCCCCACTCCCCTGAGGATACCGATTACGGAATGTAAACAGAAACACTTTTCCGATCGCATTGAGGGAGAGGGAGAGAGAGACGAGCAGTGGAATAGAAAGAGATACTTCGGCAGGTAGTCGAGCGGGTGAATGAATGATCGAAATGCGCCGACCACACTCTACGTTGAGCCGAGTTGTGAGGCAGCCGGCACTACTTCATCATTGCGCGCCGACGCACGAGAGAAGTAGTTCCCGTCTTTGAGCATAATAGCTAAAAAACTGGACATGGGATCACTTTCGTGCCGTGAGAACTTTTTCTTTTTAAGTGATAATCTGTCGATTTATAATACTTAAAAAACATTTAGCGGTAAGCCAGTTCCCATAAGGATTGTGCCATGTCCATTCTATATCCATTATATATATATATATATATATATATATATATATATATATATATATATATATATATATATATATATATATATATATATATATATATATATATATATATATATATATATATATAATCACTGTTTAACCCTAGTCTGCCTGACCATTCGAACTTACACGAATGCCTGACATGGGCCTCCGAGGCCCACCTTTACAATACATTGGTTGCACTACTTTTGCCGCATCTTTTCTAGTTCCGCTCCACATCCATCGATTTTTATCATCCAAAATTATTTTGACCCCTTCAGTAAACCATCCTGACCTTACCCTCTCAGCATTTTGACCCAAAACCCTCCCTCCCCCCCTTCCCACCCCCTCCAACCAGAATATCGTAGAAGTGGAGAAATTGTCTGAATAGTCAATTATGTTTATTTCTTTTTCATGGGGAGCTCTCTTGCTGTAGAAGGTTCCCCCTCGAATTTTTGGCCGCGGGTGTATCTACAGGGTCGGAGGGGCTCCCTACTTCATCCCCTCCTCCCTCATCGCCACCCCCTCCCCCTCCACCACCCCTCCAATACCCACACCAAATTTAATTTGTTTTTTTTTATGAAAGTGCGTGGTATTAGTAACCATTGACCCTTGAACCCCTAAATAAAAAAATGTTGGATGAGCCCTTCCCCCCCCCCCCCCCCCCCCCCCCCAACGACCCCCTCCCCCCAAGACGAACACTTTTTTTTTTTTTTTTTTTTTTTTTTTTTTTATAACTACATGTAATATTCGTAACGGTTGAGCCCTCACCCTCCCAACCATCCAGCGCCCCTTACCACCCCACCCCCTCCCCCTCCCTCTTCACCCGCGATTCACACCAATTTTTTTTGTTTTTTATGAATTTGTGTAATATATTCATAACGATTGAGCAATGACTGACGGTTGAGCCCTCAATGCCCTTCAACCTCCCAACCCTCCACCATCACCCCCCTCCCCCACCCCCCTCCCCCTCCTCCCTTTGAACTTTTAAGCGTGCCGTATATATACGGTGCGCTTCTTGTTTTCATTTTCATATCTAATATATAAGTCCAATGCCTTGCTTATGGCAAAACCTTGGCGGGAAAGGTTTGAAAAATTAAAAACGTGTTTTCTTAAAACTGGTTTCATTAATCGTTAATTTATTGCTGCAATCCAGGAGGTCTCGGCGTCTATTTTCTTAAAATTGTAAAAGTTTTGGTATTCCTGTTAATTTCAATAAGTTATTAAGCGTCAAAGTCGAATTCCTTCAAACGAGAATTCCATACAGGTCCAGCAACCTAAGTCATTTGTGCCAACCTATGAGTCAAAATTCAAAGGCAGGAGGGGGGTGGAAACATCTCCCGCAGGAACCCTCTTTGCCCCTCGCCTTTGGGCTCCACCGGTCTCAAGATTTCTTCACGGTGCATTAAGCGGTCGTAAATGTGTCAACATCTGTTTGACGAGGGTACATCGATAAGAAGCGACGAGGTATTGATGAAGAGAGGGAGGGGTATAGAAAAGAGAGAGGCTCATTCATATCCTTAAGGTACCGTTCTAGAATTCATCCCTTTATTGTCTCGATGCAGAAAAGATTATGAATAGCAGCACTTTCCAATGTACATAGATATACAGTATCACAGGGTAATGTAATCTTTTTTGCACGGATGCAGTAAATGGTTGAATTCTAGAACGCTACCTATGTAGACCTGTTTAGTGATGACGTCACGATCAGCATTAGTTCCAAACAAATGCTCTATCTCGCTCACTCTCGTGGATTTACCAGATCCAAATTTTCGAACGCAAATTCATGCTAGTTAACCAACAGTTTTCTCAAATTTTATTGCACCATTAGATTCCACTTGCCTTAAAGTATCTTTTCACTGTAACATAATTCCTAAAAGATCACAAGCGAATTTACAATCACAGTTATACCGAAAGACGTTCTACGTTTTGTCCTTGTCTTGCTCACGGTCTCTTATGGTAGTATCACCGGCATGACACTCAATCATTCTAACTTCTCTCCGTATCGAAGCTATTGTTCGAGGTATAACACATGCCGTGATGGTGCTGATGAGCCTATATTCTAGAATTTTGTGCTCTTAAGAAACTGATAACTGTGATTGTGCATCGATGCGCGATGTTTCAAAAGTTTGTGATAGCGGGCTCATATTTTATCACTGAGAAAAAAGTGGCTGTTAAAACTGTAAGAATAGAACCATAGATGATTTCGCCTTATTTCAATCATGAGACCTATCGTTGCTGTAGTCAGCGCGCTTGAATCTACACGAATTCTGATTGTCTCTATGGAATTTCGATTATTTCTATGGGAAATAAAGCGCGGGAATATATATCCAATCGGAAAATTTTTTGAAACAATCGGAAATTTTTATAAGGGACGTGGAACCCAATGGTGTGATAAACACAACGTGTAAAGAACGTGTTGTTTACTAGCACTTGTATTTGAAAATTTGGACTGTGTTTCGTATGGGAAAACCCACGAGAGCGAGTGAGACGGAGCCTTTGTTTGGAACCAATTTTTTTCATGACGTCACACTAAACAGGTCTTTGCATCGGAAACATTTGAAATTCTGGGGGATCGGCAAATTGAAAGCCCCTCAATGAGCGTCGATGGAATCAAGGGATTTTTGAGGACATTTTTGGCGTTTTGTTGAAAAATAGGTGTTTAAAATCCAGAACACAGGGAGCCAGAGGGGTAAAATTCGCATTAATTGCTCTAAAAAGTGAGAGGGGCTGTCACGTGTCTTCCACCCCTGGACAGCTTCCTCGCTGCGGCTATGGAATTGACTCTGGAATAACTTATTTACCTATCCTAGAAAGTTCGTTGCGTGTACAAAATTTTTCACTGGAAGCTTCTTCAAATTTTGGAAACTATAGGTCCATATGGAACTTTGCTTTTCCAACACGAAAAATGATATCGACCGACGGCAACAGAAAAAAAAAAATAATATGACAATGCGTTATAGTGAATAATGGCATAGTTTTAACTGTAAACTTTCGATACTTTTCAAGAAAATAAATGGGGAGAGGGGGAATTAAAATCCACAAACCTCTTAAACCTCCACACCTACTAATCTATACCCCTAGAATGCTTGATGTGTAAAGGGCACTTGAAATGGTTAGTTCTGTATATTAAAGGATTATTGTTTCATGAATTCGCAAGTGTTCCATTTATGCATATTACGTATCTACATCGTGACAATCGCAACAAGTGCTGACAGCACCTAAAACGGAAAAAAAGATAAAAAAAACTGTTTATTATTTAGAATCACGGCTTTTCCGAATATGACACTTTTTGACTTCAAAAGAACGCCACCTCATGTTTGATCCCTGAACAAGCCGTTTAAAAGGTGGAGGGATTTAGAAATATCTATTGTCTATAGTTTATGTGGGTAAAAAAGATCGAGCCTTATCAAATAATTTTCTCTTTTCAGCTTTCAATGGGTTTGTTGCAAACTTTTGCTACAGTGCTATAGAGTTTTGATTCTGATGTAAAATTGTCTGAAAATTACATTGGCGGCATCAAATAGTCATAAAATCCACTAATAAACCCAAAAAACGCATTATAAAGAAAGCCAAAATTGCAGTCGTAAAGCCGAACAATCTGTGCACGCGCAAGACGAACATCAGAGATAGGTGACCCATTCTCCCCTTTTTCGTTAAGGGGGGGGGGGAGAAAATATCTCTACAGTCAAACTGTGATTTTAAAAATGTGCATGGTCAAGATGTTGTCTTTTGTGAAGGGGGGGGGGGGGGGAAGCAAAATATCAAGAACAGGGTGTTTCAAAACTTGAGTGCCAAACTTATGGAGTGTATTTTTGGGGTCAACATACATATATTTAAGACTTTATTTTCCTACATGAGTATGTGCTGCAATTGTTTCTCTTCTGAGCTAGAGCCCTCCAAAGTTTTGAAAACAAAAAACAAAAAACAAACACAAAAAAACAACGCCTTTGACTCATCTCCTTACAGATACATCTGATCTAAATTTATTTTTTTCATAATTTCTCACCAAACAAGCTCAATTGGACAGCACTTGTCACAAAAGAACCGAGTGACATTTTTGATAAAATTGAGTTATTGATTGATAGAGCTAGCAATACTGAATCTCGAAGCAACAAGTGCTTCTTCTGTAATAACAACTATTTCCCGTCAAAATTCCAGGTAAAAGTGAGCTGGTGAGCCTCATTGATGTCATTGTCCATATGATGAAATAAAATGAGAACTTGGTTCCTTTGGCTGATTAGGTTAAACCTTAATCCGAGTCACGTAAGGAACCAACTCCGACTTGGTTCCTTTCAGTGGCGGCTCGTGCGATTTGGCAACCATGCTTTTTTACCATTTAAACCTATGCAAAAGTATCGATATCTTGGGGGTGCATTGCACCTCCTGAAGATCGATTGTTTTACATAGGTTTAAATGGAGGGATTCCACTGTTGCCACATTGCACGAGCCGCCACTGGTTCCTTTTATAGAATTGGGAACGGACTTAAGTCCGGATTAACGGATTTTAAAATAATCAACAGTGTAAACCAACTCTGCCGTTTGGTTTCTCTTAGAGTTTCGTTTTTCGTGATTATGCCAAAAAAAAAAGAAGAAAGGAACCAAGTCACTTTAAACGCTAAAAATTAAGAACCTTTCCTACATAGTAAATTCCACTTTTCCGGTGTTGAAATGCAAAAACACAACACGGTAGTTGAATGAAATCAAAACGTAAGTAATTCCAAGTTTTTTGTTTAAATGCTAGCTCTTCAACTTTGGACTCAATTTTCTCGAGATCAGCTCCATGTTGAATGCTGTCTAATTATTATCATTGCTAGCAAAAGCATTAAAGCTGTTCAGACTTTAGTGGCACGCTTTTCCAACACCTGCGTGTTGGAATTTTCCCTGCTTGTTTTTTTTTTTTTTTTTTTTTTTTTTTGCAATTATTGGCCCTTGCTCCACTGACGAGTCAAAATTTGGTTGGCCCACCCCCACCCCCTCCCCCACCCCCTCCCCCCACTCCCTCCCCCCACTACCTCCCCCACCCCCTCCCCCACTCCCCCCCCCCCCCCCCTCCCCCCCACTCCCTCCCCCCACCCCCTCCCACCACCCCCTCCCCCACCCCCTCCCCCACCCCCTCCCCCCACTCCCTCCCCCCACCCCCTCCCTTCATCCTTCCACCCACCTTCTTTCTCACCACCATGATATTTCAGGTATTGTCAATCTTACCGAGCTAGGTTGTTATCAGTGGTATTTATCACAGAATAGAATACTGCAAAGAAACTGAGTAAATAAACATGTATCGCTGTGAATTCTGTGGTATTATTGTTTATGTAACCTAAAAATATACCGAGTCTAAACAGGCAATACTGCCAACTGTAGTTTCATGAATAACAGCCATTATTGCCAACTGCAGTTTCATGACAACCAACATTACACTGCCTGGGCCTCCGAGGCCCATGTCAGGCATTCTAGGGGTAGCGATGAATAAATAATTACTACAGCCATAGTTTTTGTTTTTTTTTTCACGAAATTTTGGGAGCATGCTCCTGAAGAGTTTTGTAGAGCTATTTGTGAAGCTCAAGTCTCTAGGAGCATTTCCGGAGAAATGGCGCGATAAAATGTCACGCGGTGGGCCTCGGAGGCCCATGTCAGGCAGACTAGGGTTAAAGAGTGGGAACAAGGCTAAAAAACATTAATAAAAACCAAACGTTTCGGCCGCAAACGCTGGCCTTCTTCAGTGGTAAATAATAAAAAAAGAAAGAAAGGAATTAAAGTACAAAAGTACTCATTTAAAGTACTCATTTTTTTTTAAGTATTATATATATATATATATATATATATATATATATATATATATATATATATATATATATATATATATATATATATATATATATATATATATATATATATATATATATATATATATATATATATATAAAATTTTCAACGAGTGGTATTTTCTCACTCAGGGGACCATGAAACGTGCTCATTTGATAAAATTTCCCGAAAAATCCAACATCGCACCCTCTGCAATAAGTAGATTCTTGGAATCTACTTAAAAAAAAAAAACTTAAACCAATCAGCTTTTCTTACTATTTAAATATTTTATTTTGATATTTATATTACACTATACAGGGTGTCCCAGACCACCCGTGTAGGTACTTTTTCTCAAAAACGGCTGGGAGTAGAGAGCTGAAACAAAAAAGTCAGATAGGGAATTGACCCCAAAGAATTCAATGAAAATATTTTCAAAGCCCCCCGAGGCCCCCCGGGGGGGTTTTGGGGGGGTTCAAAACACATTTTTCCATTTTCGGCGGGAAAAAGCCTATAAAAGGTACACAAATAAGTTCAGATTCTGAAAGAACAACTCATTGCCGACAATTTTACTCCAGTAACTTTTTCCAGAAAACCCCAATTTTTGGGGTTATGGGCCCTTTTGGGGGGAAATTTTCATTCGGCCACTGTGACCACGTTATTCAATATTTTTCAAAAAACTAAAATCCATCTGAAAGAAGAGATCAAGACCTTTCGATTGATGTGCCACATAATACCTAAAAGTGAAAAACTAAGGCCCCCACGTAGATTCCAAAATTTGGGGGTCTTTGGGCTCCCCCCCCACGTAAAAAAGTCAAATAGCAAGGTATGGCTTGTGATACATCGATCGAAAGCCCTCAAAGAGTAGAATAAGATGACGCAATCCAAAATTGTCTACAATCATTACTTTCAAAATGGCGGCCATTTGAAAATTATGGGTGTTCAAAGGAAAGTCCTGGGAAAAGAGGCCAAGAATGAACGATACGTAGATTAAAAGGCCTTAAGAAAAGCAAACGAATGGCGAAAACCGCAAATCAATCCGCCTCTTCAATCAAAAGTTATGACCGATTGAAATTTAAGCAGCCTTAAATAGGCCTTATTGAGCCCTTTAAGTTTCAATCGGTCATAACTTTTGATTGAAGAGGCGAATTGATTTGCGGTTTTCGCCATTCGTTTGCTTTTTTTAAGGCCTTTTAATCTATGTATTGCTCATTCTTGGCCTCTTTTCCCAGGACTTTCCTTTGAACACCCATAATTTTCAAATGGCCGCCATTTTGAAAGTAATGATTGTAGACAATTTTAGATTGCGTCATCTTATTCTACTCTTTGAGGGCTTTCGATCGATGTATCACAAGCCATACCTTGCTATTTGACTTTTTTACGTGGGGGGGGGAGCCCAAAGACCCCCAAATTTTGGAATCTACGTGGGGGCCTTAGTTTTTCACTTTTAGGTATTATGTGGCACATCAATCGAAAGGTCTTGATCTCTTCTTTTAGATGGATTTTAGTTTTTTGAAAAATATTGAATAACGTGGTCACAGTGGCCGAATGAAAATTTCCCCCCAAAAGGGCCCATAACCCCAAAAATTGGGGTTTTCTGGAAAAAGTTACTGAAGTAAAAATGTCGGCAATGAGTTGTTCTTTCAGAATCTGAACTTATTTGTGTACCTTTTTTAGGCTTTTTCCCGCCGAAAATGGAAAAATGTGTTTTGAACCCCCCCAAAACCCCCCCCGGGGGGCCTCGGGGGGCTTTGAAAATATTTTCATTGAATTCTTTGGGGTCAATTCCCTATCTGACTTTTTTGTCTCAGCTCTCTACTCCCAGCCGTTTTTGAGAAAAAGTACCTACACGGGTGGTCTGGGACACCCTGTATACAATATATATTTTTTTTTTCATTTCAGGAATTATTAGAAGGAATTCGTCACAACAGTACAGCGTTGCCACATTGCACGATACGCCACAGCCCTCTCCCCCTTCCCGATATTTTAGGATGTTTAAATCCAGATACCTGGCATATCCAATATAGGGTTCGTTAAAAGTAGGAGCAGCTCTGAATAAATCGAGTTTAGGTTTAAAGTTCGGAAAACGCTAAAACACATAGGCTCCTTTACTTCGAAGAGACATTTTTTTGGACAGTTGTTGAATTACTGGAGCTCCTAGGGGAGCAAATATGGGAGTCACTGCCCCCTAAATCACATATTTGAAGTGGTTATCCCCAATATTCCATGGCTTAAAAAAAAAAAAAAAATAGTATTCGTGATATCGAAGGTCAATTTTGACCTATTTTAAAAAATGCATAGCTTCCACAAAAAGAAAAAAAAAAAAAAAAAAAAAAAAAAAAAAAAAAAAAAAAAAAAAAAAAAAACGGAATTTAAAGAACAATACGCCTAATGTACTCTTTGAAACAAGTACTTTTCAGAAAAAAATACGAATGATCAAGAAAATTTGTCAACATCTGATTTTTACTCCCCGGTTTTTTTTTCTTCAAAATTGTCAAATTTTGATCAGCAATTTTCTTGTAAAACGGTCCGAGCCAACAATTTCGGCTTAATTTCTATTGACTCAGCTCCATGCAATGATAAAAAGAGCTTAGAAGCTTAAAAAAGTCTCAAAATCACCATTACTTTTGAAAAAATGCAGTATTGAAAATACTGCTAAATTTAATAGAATCCGGGAACACTTTTCATTCAGGTTTTAATGGGATTTTTGGGACCTCTGAGCTTTTCATCGCTTGTTCCGACTCAGCCAACAGGTTTCAAGCCAAAATTGTTGATACGAACCGTTTTACAAGAAAATTGCTCATTCAAAATTGAAAAAAAGATTTACTACTCCACCCTAATCAAACAGTTCGATGTATTTCATGGATTTAAACGCGAGCAAAATGAAATATTTTTTAACGTGCCTCGCTGCGAAGCTCCGCCCCCACAGCTGCTAGATTGTAAGCTTGCGTGAGTTTAAAAAATTACCGAATCAACCACGATTCCCGCAGTATACCTCGATAAAATTTGTTTCATAGGTATGGTGGCGTACAGCTTAACAGATAATCAATTGATTTTGTCCAACGTCTTCTCATGTTCAAAAATTGGATTGAGTGGAAATGAATGTGAGAGCTTGAATTTTTCACAACGGAATGCTTTAAAATTACAAAGTCTAAGTCCCAGGCAAGTTTTGTTTTGAATTATAAGACTGAAAATTAATGATTTTTCGAAGGTTTTTAGATCAGCTTCGTCTTCATCTCTAAAACGAGGCCTATCTCGCTTTTGATACACGCCAACATGTAGGAATTATTATGAGAGAATCAAAAATTGCATTTTTGGTATTATCAAACGCAAACCACCCACTAACCAATTCCAAATTATTTTTGGAAGTCCAAATCTTGAAAAAATTGATGCACAAAATCATCACTTGTGGTACTTCTATGTGACCATTGATCATTGGTGACCTTCTCTACCTGTTTGAAGCAAAGTCGAGCCATTAGGCTGAACTTGACACACATTTGTTCTCAACTTGTCACTTGGATAGTCTTTTTTAATAAAATTAGTAATCTGAATTTGCTGAATATTTGAGAAAGTAAGAATTAAAATTCAACAAATATATAGCTTTTCTACGTAAAATCTATCTTCAGCCCTCAGAAAAATTCTCGAGGGAAGAGAATTGCTTATTTTGTTTCTGGTTTTTAACTAGGTATGCATTCTAATACACGAGTGTTGGAGATGTTAACTTGTTTTTTTCTTCTTCTTCTTTATTCCCCTTTTTTCAGCGAGATTCTCGGATGAATTGAAGCACCTGCTCATAGAGATAAACAAGTGACAACTTGGCACGTACGATCGTGTGATACTAAAACACTCGTTATTACACAAGTCGTTTACGAATTGGCATCGACGTAAAGAAGACCAAAATGGCAAGAGGTGTTTGTATTCTGAATTCTAATAATTAAAACGGCTATCATCAAAAGTCTCACACCCTCAGAACAGCGCAGGCCGGAGGGTAGGAGGGGTGTGAGTGTGAGGGGTTAGGAAGATGGATGAGGATGGGGGTCTCTCCGCATCGGGCAAACAACTTTCGATTTTTTGTTTCCCATAAATCGGTGGGATGCAGTGTTGCCAGATCGAGGGTAAAAAGCCGTATCGTCCCAATTTAAATTAACGTAAAACGTACGGCTTTTTCAACCCAATCTGGCAACACTGGTGGGATGTATGCTTGTGTAAAGTCCGCAAAATATGACCGCGTTCCAATGGTCTGGAACGAGAGATGCATGAGATGAGAGGTGTTGGAAAGAGCCTACCTGGCAAGCCTGGCAATGTGCGATAGGTTACTATAGTGATTCATGGCTTTAACTTTACTCGTCCAAGTAAGCATCTAAAACGGCATAGTAACGTGTGTCCGTGTCGTTCGCCGTCCATCAGTGTCTAATTTTATTAAGTTTTAGTGTTTTAGCTTAATTTTACGCCTACAATCTCACTTCATCCTCACAATATACTGAAGTATATAATTAGACACTGATTCCAAAAATGCTATAAGTTTTCATTAAATTGTCCTAGATTTCACGTATAATTTCCATTTCCCTTTTTCGTCTTTTTGCAAAAAAGTTCAAAACTATGGAAAAAGTATGAGTTTTGAGTAAATAATGAGACCGGCCAAAATACGTGCAAATAGTCACGGAGACGAGAGAAAAAGGTACCGTACTATGAGAAAACCTGGTTTTACGTTCATGACGGCCGGACGCACCATGTCGTTAGTAGGCACGCGAACCGTAATGGAACCATAAACCAAACACCGGAAAACCGCGGTGAACCGAAATTGGACCGAAACCGAAATGTTAATATCTTGAATAGGTTGGTTTTTTCGGTTTCAATTCGGTTCAACTACAATCTATTTTTGAACCGTCATTGCACCGTCAAATAACAGTCATTTTTCATCATGCTCAAATACCCATAACAGCCATGAAATATTGAATCGAGAAAAATGACAAATTAAGAGCGTCTGGAAAAATGTCATTAAATATACGCTAACCTGCAGCTCTGTCTAGCTCATTGCCCTCGTTCCATTATAATTGGTCTTCTTTTTAATTTCGATCATCGGATTTCCTGCTGCTGTTAGACTGAACTATTACCGAATAAATGTTTGCACAGCATAGACGAGGAAACTCGGCGACCAACTTTCTTCAATCAAATAAATGATGAAACCTTTAAGATAAATGTAAATGTATGTAGATGTAGGTGTGCGTGCGTGCGTCTGAGCCCTTGAATTTTTTTAAATACAAACAAGCCAAAAAAAAAATCATCTCTTTTCAAAAGCCCTCTCAAAAGCGTACCCTTTAAAAGCTACGCTTATGACGCATAGTCTTAAAAAATTGACCCTGATTAATTATTCTGATTACTAACTAACTCAGAGTCGATCAACCCGTCCGTTTATTCCATCTCTTCCATCGCCCGCCGCCGGCTTCGGTCTCGGAAAGTCTCCCAATTTTTACTGTCCAGCGATCCAAATACAAGCGGAGTTGCTAAGTGCTTATTTTGTCCCCCCTCTTACAGACCCTCTTTACTCAAAGCGTCCAAATGATTGCCCCTGTCCATCTTCGGAATGTTTCAAATGAAATCGTGGAAAATTGGTACTTTTTGGATAACGTTTATGTTGTTCCGGTTCTCACTGTAGTTTATGTAGCATTTGCATTTAAATTAGGACCTAAATTCATGGAAAACAGGAAACCACTGGAAATTAAAGGATTGATTTTGTGTCACAATGCCCTCCAAGTACTAATAAATGTGTATATAATCTTGTGGGTAAGTATTTTTCCCTCTTTTAAAGCTTCATCCAATATAGTTTTCAAGTAATCCTTAATCATCACTGGCACTTGGTTTCCAGATGACACGTCCAATTTTTATCTGTCCATTCATTATATAACTGTCAAATTTGTATATCCAATGCGCGAAAGTCCCAAAATGTAAGTCCATATATGGAACTTAATTCAATCATTCATTTTGAAGCACGGACGCGCGTCAAAGTTGCTTGGGGTCGTTTTCGACCCCGCGCGACTACTCACGTTCATAAAATGTGACCGAGTGAACATAATGACGTAAACGTGGATTCTGTGCGGTGTTCACAATCGCGTGATGTGATTGTAGTTGGTTTTTTGCTTTTCTACACTTACTACAATACTTTTAGAAAATCTAATGTTTGCTCTCGTTGTTTTTTTTTTTTTTCTAAATTACTCGTTTATCCCAATTTCTTTTGTATCATTTTTTACATAAATCAGTGCGGCCACGCCGCGCCGCTTGCGATCCGGCAGCACCGCGTTTTGTCCATTTAAACCCGTGCAAAAAGTCGATTCGAGCTAGGGAGTGCACTGCGCACTTCTATTAGTTTGACCTTTTACATGTATGTGAATCGAAGAAATGTGCATGGCATTGCCAGATTACACGCGACGCCACTGATCATATTTTTTTTTTTTTTTTTTTTTTTCCGCGAAAGTTTGATTATTTCTAATGAGACCGTGAGTGGGGAGGGGGGAAAAGGGAATGAGAGGGGAAATGAAGGGGGATGGTGGGGGCAAAGCGGAAGGGGGGGGGGGTGTAAAACGGTATCTGGAATCATGTACGAAAACCAAAAAGATCACAGTACAGCAAAAAAAATCTAAGTACCTCCACTTTGCTAACCCCCCCCCACCCCCTTTCACCCTCCAGCCCTCCCCTAAATCCGCAATTCCGATTCTGTTTTTTGGTTGATAGAATCTTGTTTACCTTAATTGGCGTTTTTTCCATCTCATTCGGTACACAATAAAGTTTTTCAGATGGTTACTTGTTTCATCTCCAAAATTTTATGGCTAAATATAGGAGGGGATATCTCGAAAACTTGCCCCCATAACCCCATACTTTTTTTTTCATGAAATTATCTTCTGTAGTGCTTAGAAGTAAAAAAACATCGGTTTAGGAGTTTCAAAACTAGTTAAAGGCAGCTGACCGATAAAAATCTGGGAAATGTCACATGTTTAGGGTTTTTCCGACACAGATTACAATAGGTATACCAATTATTGAATGTAAAATTATTTTTTCAAATCCAGTTTTCACGTGAAAAGCTTTAAAAATACTGACTTATTACTATTCTGCATGGTATCATAAATTGAAGTCATCGGTGGCTTCCCGCCATTGGGAGCCGTTTCAAATCTCATCAAATTTTCGACTTTTCAAATCAATTTTTCTTTGTCTTCCCGGTGTCAAAAAATTCTAAAAAAATTACTGAGTGAGTAGCTCACATAGTATACTGTCATATTCTGAATTAAAATAAAAAAAGTGTGCAACAAGCTCATTAATGTGTCATAATCAATAGCGTGGCTCTTCTGCCAGACTGGCTTTCATAATTCACACGCAACCGCATCGTCACTTAATTCTGTTATTGTATTTTTTCTGACCCATTCGTTTGCTCAAGTATTCGTTCATTTACTTTTTTAGGTACTCAGAGCACCAAACATAATTTCATTCCTTGCTGATTGGAATAACTGTTCACCCATAGAAAAGAGCAACCCCTATTATGATTTCGTAAGTTTGATAAGTATTTACATTTTACTGTTTCTTCATAAATTATTGTTCGCATGTAAGTATACGTTTTTTCCGTTCTTACATTGCAGAGATGACTAGGTTTGAAGCGTGTAATATAGCTCTGACTACGTTGCATTTGGTTCATTCAAATTTTGAACCCTTGGGTAAGACTACATAATCCAATGTTTCTCATGGGTTTGGATAATAAAGGTCGAATTATGTGTTATACACCATCGAATCAAACTTTGTTGCAAGAGTTTGAATAGATTTTTTTTTTTTTTTTTTTTTTTTTTTTTTTTTTTTTTTTTTTAATAGGAGAAACGGCTCTTAGCGATGAGAAAATTGTGATTTGGCTGCATATGAGCCTCGAAAAATGGGGGTCCCTATGTTGAACTTAGACCGCGGCTCACCGCTCACGGGGGGCTCTCACCGCGGCTTGGCCTTTAATGGTTAAATTTTGAAATAGCTTTTTTCGGATTTCGACGGACCAATCAATTAAATACTGCAAATGACGAGTTCCTGTAGTTCCAGGACAAAGGTTTTGTCCGTTTGGTCCAATTTTGAAGCTTCACTTCCCAAACAGGCCTTGACTTTTTCCGCGCGCAACTTGCCTGCGCTGTGACGCAAATCCCCCCCTCCCTCCCAAAGTTTTATGAAAAAGAGGAGAGATAAAAAGGGTTAGAGAAAGGAGAAGGATAAAAATAGGTAAATGACGAAAAAACAAAGGAAAAAAAGATAGAAGGGAAGAATTACAATAACTAAGAAGGAAAGAAATGGACAGAGGCAGCTCTAACTTACCCTTAATCCTTGTGAGCCTAAGGTATTTCGGTAACACAAAGGACTAAGGGGGGGGAGGTGTTTTTGTACCCCAAGGATATTTTCATGCAGCACAGTCGGTATCAATAATTTTGAAACTTTAATGGATGGATTATGTACTTAGTACCCTAAGAGAGTAATTTATGTGAAATTAGAGTAAATTTTTGCTATGTTGCCAAATTTACTTCTACTTTTAAAAAAAAATGTCAAAATAAAAAAAATGGAAAAAATGCAATGAGGTACCATCTTATTTTTCCATTTTTGATAAATTTCCAATTTTTTTTTCAATGATCTGACTTAATATTCTTAATCTACATAAAATTTTCGTAAAATTCACTGTAATAGATGGTTCCAAACTTAAAACTGGCAGGACGAAGGGGGGGTATATTTGTACCCCAACACTTTAAATTTCTATAATATCGACAAAAATTCATAAAAATTAATGAAATTTGGTGGACGTGTTCTAAGTATCCTAACTTAAAATGTCATGAAGTCCCAAAAAATTTTGAGCAGTTTTGACAAAATGGCGTCAAAAAAATGGCCTGGAGTACAAATCTACCCCCCCCCCCCTTAGGCTCACAAGGGTTAAGGTTTTGAGTTTAATTTATTATTTGAAACTTTACCTTTCACAACCCCCCACACTGGCGCGTAACTTACGATGGTAGAGCTTAGGTATTTTTCGGTGAATAGGTAATCCCCGGCTTACCGCACGTACCCTGGGGTTCTGCAAGAGCGCATCCCTGGATTCCGGTTCGTACCCTGGATGTGCCGACTAGGTCATACTTCCTGTGTGCCGAATCACGTTAAGCCGAGAGAAATACCTATACTTTCGTTGTAAATGAGAACAGCGACGTTATTTGATACAAACTGTATTAACTAATAAGACTGTTTAGTGTTTCCACGCACATAAAGAATCGACTGATTCCGTCCACTTGGATCTAAGGAGGAGTGGGTCTGCCGATTGCCGTGCAGCTCGATCCAACCTTAAACCAAGAGTATAAAGTAAGTAATATAAGTCTTTACTTACTTTATGACCAAGAGTGCGGCTAGCTCGCCGCGGCTCAGTCATCGGAGCCGCAACCAGTTTTGCATATGGTCATCTCTTTTGCATGCGCAGAGGGGTAGAAATCCCTCTACCCCTTCCACCAGGGCTGACTACCTATCGTGTGGCGGGGGCTGCCTTGACTTAGCCTATACGTCATCACATTGCTGCCGGATCGCCTCCTTACATAAGGAATTAAAAATTAAGTCCATTAACTTTTGTCGGTAAATTTTGCGCAATTTTCGAAACATAAAATTGCAGAAAGTATGATCTTGGAGATCCTGAATTTCAACATTTTTCCGGGAGAAAACCCCCGGGCTTCCTACTATTGGGAAGTGTCCTACGGATCCACCATAGTACATCTATCCAGAGGCTGCTCCTCCCTCCATACAAAAAGAATATCAAGTTTACGCCACTGATGAGCGGAATATTACATTGACTGCAGAAATTTGGAGTCAGTCTGTTCTTTTTAAATTTCTAAATGATCTCCTACTGTGATTAACCGTTTTTCCGATCCTAATGAGAGCCTCTCATCTGACCCCGCTGACGAAAAGAAAAACGACTACATCGATCGGAGTCAAATCGCCCTAGAGTCAATCTATCCAGTTTCTAACGGACTCTAATTCGCTAATTAGGGAACCAATTCGGCATTGCCGATTAACATATCTCATTCTAATTTATATTTTCCTATTTCAGTTTATCTGGGCTGCCTGGTGTTTCTACTTAAGTAGACTTTACGATCTCTCGGACACTGTGAGTTTCAATGAATTTATTCTTTTTGACACAGTATTCATTTCTTTTGATGTTGTTGTCCTCCAACTAGGGGGCTTATTATCGTCTAAACGATTTGTTGTACATACTCGTTGTAAGTGAATGCTTCTGCTAATAATAAAATGAGAATCACCGTGGGCCAATTGTCTCGAGTTTGAGAATCTTCAGTCACTTGCTAAACGGTAACAAAGATATTCCAATGAAACTGACTGTGTTTTTAAGTATTAAAGACATTCATGATAACAACGATATTCCAATGAAACTGACTGTGTTTTTAAGTATTAAAGACATTCATGATAACAACGATATTCCAATGAAACTGACTGTATTTATAGGTATTGAAGGTATATAGGTTGTATAGGTATAGGTATTGAAGTTTTTTAGGTAAAGGAATTGAAGACATTAATGATAACAACGATATTCCGATGAAACTGACTGTGTGTTATTTATAGGTAGGACCGACATTAATGATAACAACGATATTCCAATGAAACTGGCTATGTGTTATAGGTATACTAACGACATTATTGATAACAACAATATTCCAATGAAACAGACTGTGTATATAGGTACAAACTACATTAATGATAACAACGATGATACAATGAAACTGGGAATGTGTGTATAGGTAAGCACAAACCACATTAATGATAGAAAAGCTGTTCCAATGAAACGGACTGTGTTTAGGTGCAAACGACATTAATAATAACAGCTTTCACTTCAATAATGGATTTACAAAGATCAGCAGTGATACAGTTGTGACCAGGTTTGCGGGGGAGAAGGCGCACAGACTCTACTTTTTATTTGTAAAGCAGAGTCTGTGAACTTTTGTCAGCTGACCCACAAATTCATCGTTTTTTTCTTATTCCAGTCTTCAATAGCTATACTTAAACCGACAAGGTAGGAAACTTTAGTATACGTTGCCACACTTTCAAAACTAAGCCTTAAAACTACGTTTTATCACTCGCCCAAACGTCCTATGATTTTCATTGCTTTCCCCCAAAACGACTCGCCCAAAAGGCATACCGTTTTTTGCCCAAAACGCCCCCTTTGTACTTGTTCTCGCCAAAAACGTCCGCGCCCTTTAGAAGCGCTGATCAATCCGTGAAATGGACCTAAAACTGACCATTTTGTGAAATAGACAGCGAAATATTGATTATATTCTACGGAATAGCAATAGGATACTATTATTATAGGCATAAGAGGATCTATGAGTCGGGACATTACTTGAAAACTGAGGGGAAAAATGCAATGAATAGCAAATGTAGGTACGAACGAAAAGAATTCCAGTAAGTAAAAATATGGAATTTTAGTGAAGTAAGCAACCGTGAAACGAAATATTTTACGTTTCATCGTGATCTTCAGCTTTCACAATGTGAACAATAGGTGGCACGCAATATCTAAGTTTTGCATCTCATGATTTTATTGCTTTTAAAGCGGAGGCATCAGACAGGATTTGATTTTGGCGATCGCGCGTAACAAATATTGTAGTTCCTGCACCAGCTGTAGAGCTGTGCACCATTATTTAGAGAGAAATTTTAGGAGTGAATTGCAAAGGTGAAGGTAGGAGTGAATTGCAATTGCGTAGATCTACGCTCTGTAGAGCCATGCACCACTTTTATATATATTTTGAGCGTAGATATACGATCTGTAGAGCTGTGCTCTGGACTCAGCACGGATCATTGTCATCTCAGACCAACTCTGCCCGAAATGCGACGCGTAAACAAACCCAACTGCATGCATTGATGCCAAACATCCAAACGATTATTTTATTTCCTGACTTTTCTCTCGCCCAAGAGTCTTAATGGGTAATCAGTCTGGGTCACTGATTTCCTCTCCCTAACGGGTTATGATGTTGAGGTCGTCCTATCGTCCCTCGCCCAATCCGCCTTCGCTTTTTCTAACAGTTCCGTGGACTGGTCACTTTTCCAACTAATGTCACAGATTGGTGAGCTGGGTTGACAGTTCTGCGCAATGGTCAAATTCCCGACCATTTCGCGGAAAGGTCAATTTCAAAGATGAGGCGCGAAATATAGACACACTAAATGGTCATCAATATTCAGTCAAATAAAATAGATTTTTTCATATAATTGCAGGTATTTTTTGTGTTGAGGAGAAAACAATCCCATGTCAATTTCCTTCATGTCTATCATCACGCCGCCATGCTTCTCACATCCTGGTCATACTGCAATTACAGTAGAGGTTTGCTTCTTAATATTCGTTTTTTTTCCAAGTTTACCCAAATGTTTACTTTGACCGGCTGCTAGTCTATTCCGCTCAAAATTTGTCGTTCATCTTTTCCGCACAATTATCGAGGCTGCGCAATCTATAAGCGTTGCTTTTCTGAAAATAAACAATACAATGAGATATGGCGGAAACTTTTTTCCCAAACCTTTTCAAAAGACGATGTAAAGTTCCTTTGGACCAATCTTGGTGGAAACAATTGTATTCCATCCAAACATTACGGATATCATGTTACGTACAGTAAGTCAGATTATGCCAAAAATTTTGTTTAAAAAAAAAATTGGCTCGCTTCAAAACAAATTGTTTCCTCAGAGAGAAAAAAAATACATATTTTTTGGAATCAATGAGTCAATGCTGGTTATTTTCTCCTCCCCTGGTGAAACTGAGCACCAAAGAGCACCTAAAATTGTTCCAATTGTCACCTAATTTAGGTGACAATTGGAACAATTTTAGGTGCTCTTTGGTGCTCAGTTTTACCAGGGTCTTAAAGTTGTTTTCAAACATTTCGAGATTTCAGATTCAGCAGTTCTCTTTGAAACAATTTTAAATTTCTATTTCCGAGAGTGAACAAATCCTCCTATAACAATTTTGGTTGTAATCAAATAATTTGAATCCTTAGACTGTTTAAGGGATGAGCGAGAAATTTAAAATCCATAAATCTAATTGGCTTAAATGTTTCTTTCAAACATGAAAGGTACGTCTGATCGGTCGATATTTAATGCCCCGCCTGTCACGAAATATTCCCATCTCAACATTCGAAATACTCAAAAAATTAACGTTTTAATTTTTTGAATTTGTATAGTTGCGCTAAACTGATAATATCCAAATTTCAGGATTTTTGAGATGCTCAAACTCGAACTTTTTGAATTTAATTTAAGTAGTTAAGATAAATTCACCCCCATAAATAGGATAGAGAACGGCTTTCAATGGAGCCGCTGAATCTGTTTCCCAAAAATTCGAAAAACTCTTTAATTTTAAGGCATACACATTTATTCCGGGTCGATCTCATTCCAAATATATATTATTTTTTTTATAAATTTTTTAGATATGTTTTTTTTAATACAACTTATTACATGGGCTTGTTTTGTCCTTCAAAGATTCTTGAATCCTTGGTTTTCTAAAAGGTATTATTAAAATAGACTGGTTGAAATTGAGCCAAGATGGAACATTGACCTTCCATATATCGAACGCTAAGAATAGTATCGACCTACGGTCGGTCCATGCTTTCTTTTGTAAACCCTTTCCAGCACGCATTATGGATTTTGACTTTTTTTTTAGACCGTTCAACAGAGGACGATTTTCTAAGACTTTTGATGGGTCACACATGTTTTTGCAAAATATCCATTTAAATTCCATTGAAACCCATAATACAGAAAGTGGTACACATGTTGTACCACCTTGCTGGAAAGGGTTAAATGCTCTTTTTGAAGATAATTTCATTTAGTGGAGGTACGCCCTCTCTAGAAGGCTACCAGAATATTAGTCCCCCCAAACCGTGTCCCTCTATGTTTAATTAGACTCAGGGTTAGCCTTTTTCGAAATTCAGCCGTTGTCAAAGAAATCGCGATGGTATTTTTTAAAACCACTCATGCATGAGCAACTTCCAGCACAGTATATCGTATTTACCAGAGATTAGAGCTACCACCATTTTGTATAGATTTAATGACGTTTTTTAAATGCACTAGGATGATTGCACCACCTTATTTAATAAAATACTAGCCGTAAACCCGTGCTTCGCACGGCCCACTCACTCCCCATCCCCCATCCCCATCCCCATCCCCTCCCCCCACGCCCCAACCTTCACCCCCCAACCCCAGCCGCCCAAACCTCCTCCCTCCGCACCCCGAATACCTGAAAGCAAATTTTATTTAGTAACCAGGTTACGTTTTCGCAGTGACCAGGTTACGTTTTCGCAGTAACCAGGTTCCGAAAATCAGTTGGTGACCGACATTTTATTACTTCGGTCACCCGAAAAAAAAAAAAAAAAAAAAAAAATATACACCCCAATAAAAATACTACTTTTTTTTTTTACTAAAATACTACTTTTTATATTAAAATATATACACCCGCAGTTTGGCACATAAGTTGAAAAATTAATTTTTCTCTCCGAGGAGAGGGGGAGGGTCCGGGTCCCTCTTGACCTTTCATTGGGGTTCAACAATTTTGCCCCCCATCCGCAGTGGCGTAGATAAGGATTCCGAAACCCCACCGCCAAATATTTTATGGGGCCCTTCTTTAGTCACTTCAAGTGGTGGTCGGTGGGCTGGGGACCCCCCTCCCCCCCACCACCACACGAAAGACCATCAGGGGCCCTGATGTTGGAAATTTTGCTTTACTAAGACGTAATTTTAGACAATATTCATCCAAAGCTTTTCAAGAACCAATGCTCACACTGTTCAATTTCAGTTGTTGTTGTTTTTGTTTTTGTTGTTTAAACCAAAGAACTTAAAAAGTTCATGAACTATCTTTTGGATAATGATGTTAGAAACGCTTAGTATTAAACAGTGCTCATATAAAAAGGAAAAAAGATGAACTGATGTAAAAGTTGGTAAAAACCTTCGAAATCTTTTATACGATTGACTCTTTTCAAATGCATAAAGCGCCCTGTTGGAACTCTATGTAGAACTTCCATCAGGGGACTTTGACAGGGGCCTCTTGAGGCCAAACTCTTCATTTTTTTCTAATTCAAACGCAATAGTAAAATATACCCAAGAGGGCCCCACAGAGGACTCTCAAGTTCTGATCATTATTTTTCAAAGATATTCAGGAAAAACGAAAGCGCTATTTTATCACTTGAAAAAAATATCTTTTTTGCAATTTGTCTCTTCCATTGGGCTTCGGGGGCCCCCCTCGTCGCGTTGTCAGCGGGGGCCTTATCTACACCACCGTCCCTCCGGAATTATTTCTGCGGGCGCCCACAAACTTTGACCTTGAAAACCCGGGGAGGGGGGGGGGGTTAAAAAACCCTCAAGGAAAATGCCAGTGACCAGAAACCTCCCAAAAAATTTTTTCCATCTGCTTTCACCAACTTTCCATCCGGGACAACAATGTCCGTAACATTCAGTTAACGATTGTGGACGCATTCCGAAAGAACCGAAAACTTTCCAAAGCCTTCGGGAGGAGAAAGGCAGTTTTGTCCCCCACATAAATAAAAACCTTCCAAAATGATGAGGAATGGTCCGAACCGCAATTCTTTATCTCTATCAGCAGACGTACAAAAAATAGCAAGATGGGGGGGGGGGGGGAGGTAAAAACAAATCCGGAAGAAAAATGTTCGAGACCAAAAATCTTCCCAAGAATTTTTTTCAACTGAGTTTAGAGACACCAATTTTTGTGGCATTTGGTTCATATTTAACTATGTAGTACCTGCTTTTCATAAAGTAATTTAAATTTAGTTTTTTAAATTCCAACTTTTGGAATAGGCGACATGATTTTCTGAAAATTGGTCCAAATAGAACTTTGACCTTCGTTCAGTGGCGGCTCGTGCAATGTGGCAACAGATAATCTCTCCATTTGAACCTATGTAAAACAATCGATCATCAGGAGGTGCAATTGCACCCCCAAGATATCGAAACTTTTGCATGGGTTTAAATGACAAATAAGCATGTTTGCCAAATTGCACCAGCCGCCACTGCCTTCGTTATATCGACATCAAAAAACGATGTCAAAATTGGTAAAACCGCAACTATTCGTCTCAATTAACGTAAACCCAAGAAAGAGGGGGAGTTACAAAAAAACCCTGTAGAAAAATACCAGTGACCAAAAATCTTTCAAAGAATTTTTTTTTCTATCTGAGTTTAGTACTTTTTTGAAATTCCTCCCCCCTTCTTTGAATTCCCCCCTCAAAAATGCCAGGGACAACTGAAATTCCCCACTCCAAAATGCCAAGGCCAAACAAAAATTCCCCGTTCAAATAAGGGTGGAGGAAGGAATTTCGGTGACCTAAAAAACCCAGGAAAAAGGGGGGGCAATAAACCCCTTCTACGTCATAAAGATTGAACCAATTTTCCTCTGGAAATTTTCAGTGAGCGCCCATAAACTACTTCGTCATAGGGGTTGAACAATTTTTCCTCTAGAAATTTTCAGCGAGCGCCCATAAACTATGAACTTAAACAGCAACAGGGGGGAGGGGGAGGAGGGTTAAATAAAACCCTAAAGCAAACTGCTAGTGACCAAAAATCTTCCTAAAAATTTATTCCTTCTGCTTTTACAAACATTCCACCCCGGACAACAATTTCCGTTGAACATTAGAAAATTGGGTCCAAAAATGCTTCTTCCAGCATTGGGGGTGGTCCTACCCCCCAAAAAAACCTTAGAAGTTTTCGAGGGGGGGGGCTGCCTCCCTCCCCAGGATCTCGAGCAAAAAAAACCAAAGGAAGGCAAAATTTTTGAACCCCAATGTAAAGTCAAAAGAGACCCGAACATTAGAAAATTGGGTCCAAAAATGCTTCTTCCAGCATTGGGGTTGGTCCCACCCCCCCAAAAAACTTTAGTAGTTTTCGAGGGGGGACCTCCCTCCCCAGAATCTCGAGGTCAAAGTTCGTAAGCGTTCACAAAAAAAAAAAAAACCAAAGGGAGGGCAAAATTTTTGAACCCCAATGTAGGATCAAAAGAGAGCCGAACATTAGAAAATTGGATCCAAAAATGCTTTTTTCAGCACTGGGATTGTGGTCCCACCCCCCAAAAAACTTTAGAAATTTACGAGGGGGGGGCCTACCTCCCCAGCATCTCGAGGTCAAAGTTAGTAAGCGTTCGCAAAAAAAAAAAAAAAAAACCAAAGGGGGGCAAAATTTTTGAACCCCAATGTAGAATCAAAAGAGACCCGTCCTTTCTCGGGAGAAAAAAATACATTTTTCAACTTATGTGCCAAACTGCGAATGTATAGTGCAAATAGCCTTGAAGCTCGAGCTAGACAATTCGACAACGGCGAGAGGCGAGGAACTATTGCATCATCCGAACGGTCGCCCGGTAACGACATGCGAGCGGCGTTGAGAATTCTCCCGCAGACGCCCGACCGGACGCGGCAGGAGGACCGCTACGGCACCGAAGTCCGGCAACACCGACGGGCGAAACTATCGCCGTCTCGCTCGCACTCTCTCTCGCACCCGTTGTCCTTACGGGAAAAACGCGACTTTCAAACCGCGATATCTCGGGCCCGGACGGGCGGATCGCGATAAGCTTTCTTAGCTGACATGAGACCGCCGGGGCGGTCGTCCAGCGAAAATCCCGGCCCGATCGGTCCGGCCACATCCGAGATCTGCTGATGAATGAGTGAGTGAGTCAGTGACTGAATCATTTTTCCCTTTTATTATATTAGATTACACAATTCAGTTCAGTTTATGTCTGTCTCGGACGAAAATACTCACAATCGTAATGTTTTAGCTGAATCGGTGGATTCACTGTTAAATTATCAAAATATCCTCAAATCTTTAAACGGCAGGGACTATTCTACCCGTGGCGTGGTTGAGAAATGGTTACTGACCAGAATACTGTGTTGCGCTGCAGTTACAGTCATACTGTTATCTGTACAGTGAATGGAACTGTATAAGTATATTTTTGGTCTACTGGAAGACTCATGGCTGAATTGACCTATGACATTAAATTTAAACAAAACGACAGCTCTTGAGTTTGCCACAAATATTTGTATAAATTGATTAGAGCAAAAATAATTTTTTTGCCTTTAATTTCAGCTCATCAAATTGTTTTTTTTGGAACACTCAACTGTTTTGTGCACACTGTTATGTACATATACTACTTCTTGTCCGCACTTGGCCCATCAGTTCAAAAGTATCTATGGTGGAAGAAATACGTCACCAAACTCCAACTCGTAAGTAGACTCTTTGGCAATTTTAGTCAATTCACCCGGTTATCAAAGCGTGTTTGTAACGGTTCCATCGGTCGGAGAACAATGAAACATCATGTTGCATTCATCAATTAATATTATGAGGGATGCAGCAGCTAACTAAGCGTGCAATGGGGCTCTTGCTAACTTTTGCTAAAAATGAATGAATAAGTTAATCCTTGCGTAAAATCCTGCGAAAATTGCAATGTTCACATCGAAAAATTACGACATTCACTCACAGACTTACAAAATGTTCATCCTAATTTTAACTGGGTTTTACTCACGCGAATAAACTACTCAATCACTTATAGCAAAAAATAGCAAGAGCCCCAGTTGACACCAGTCGTTTTCCTTCATTCATATAACCGAGTAAAACATTCGATTCCTCACGGAAGTAAGTGCTTCTAGAAAAATTCAATCAATAAAGAGTGTGCGTATAAATTTAGATTTGTATACAAATATAAATACTGTGGCAACACTAGATTACTTCACCCAAGTCAAGTTTAATAACAACACTTGGCGCGTCTAAAAGGTAACACATTTTACTAATTATATTGTTGTTTGATTTCAGCTACAATTTGGTATCTTTATCATTTATAGTACCCACCTCATTCTTTCTAACTGTATCCAATCTCAAGGCTTCATTTACTACTCTTTGGTCCAAGCGACCATATTCGCCATCCTGTTCGGAAACTTCTACAGGAGGACTTACTTCAAAAAGGAACAGTGATTCATCGAGATTTTTGATCGTCAGAAGTAGGTTACAACTTTAGAGTATGCCAGACTCTAAAGACAGTGTTACAAGTTGGTTGCGTACTCGAGATTTGAAGGAGCTGCTATAGGAGGAGGAGACGTCGAATAAACAAAAAACTAAACAATTATGTATAAAAATCTGTAAAATGAATACATTTAGTTTTATGAACATAGTTATAGTTATATCTTTATACAATTTAAAGCTATTTAACAATAAGAAAAAGCAATTTTTGTACATAAAATTTTTACTGCCGTGCAATTAAAATGATATGTATTATTGTATATTAAAATAAAAAATGCAGGGAATACCCTACAAACACTTTCTCACGCAATTTTTATTGGAAGGGAGACCCCCAGACCCCCCCTTAAGAATTCTGGGGGAGACCTCTTGACCTACTTCAATAAATTTCAAATATTTTCACGTCTGGACCTAATTTCCGCCTTCAATCCGAAGTGTTTGCAATTATGTAGAGGAGCTGTAGGAGCATTTGCTTACTTAATCCTTGATGGAAGGCCACTTGAGGTCCATTCCCCCCCCCCCATTGATTTCCATGGAAAGCATTTTTCTTCCATAGTTTAGCTGAAATTTAAAATGGAAAAAAAAAAAAAAAAAAAAAAAAAAACAAGCAGGGGATTTTTTTTTTACTACTTCTGAAGGTGTTCGTTTAACGCCCAAAAATACACTGCGACCATTTCTGATATATTGTGTCCCCTCATGGATTATGAGATATCAACGAGTTTTAGGCCCTTAGTCAGATCTAAGGTCTTTTTCCCAAAATTCTCATACAGACTTCTGTGTCCAGCTCTGTTGCGCAAAAGATGTTGAAGCGTGTGAAAGCGAGCCTTTCACAGAAGTACGTAATGTGTATTGAGGTTTCTTTCTCCATTTCACATAATCTGCACACTGGGTTCTCTTTGAAGACTCCAATTGTGCGCAAGTGTTTCCTTAGTGGGCAGTGTCCAGTAAGTAGACCTATCAAATGTCTTAGTTGTAGCCTGTCATACTTCAAAACGAGTTCGGGCTGCATCTCTGGGCATTTAATGTTAATTTTACTAGTAGCGAGTCCTGGTAAATCTTGCCAATACTTCTGATGCTTAACTTTCATCCAGTCCCTTATCTTGCTTTTGATAATGCATTTAGCTATACCGCAAGCAGGGGATCTCCAATACAATTTATGTATTGGTAAAGCGTGCCATGATATGATTGTAATTTTGTTCATTACAATTTATTTGCTATTTAGTGTTTGAGGGCATGCGTTGTGCACCCACGCAAAACAGAAAGAGGTTGATCCAACTCCCATCAGGAATGGGCTATCCTCAAAAAATCTCATAAATTCAGGGTCGATACTCGATAGACCTCTTTGTGAAAGCTGCGTTTTAACACGCCTTGTTCTTTAATTTTGGTCTACTGCAGATGAAGGGAGGGAAGCCTAAAGTCAAAACCTTTAAAGCCCCATAACTTCCGCCAAAATCAATATTTTGACTGTTCATATGCGCTGAATAGTTTCTCTAAACAAGTATAAAATTCCATCGATTTTTTCGAGGGGGGCATCTTTCGAAGGGGTACCCTTGGGGGAGGGGCGGACTCCCAGGGGGACCACCACTAAATCCAATACTATAGACTACAAATGAGGATCCCCGATTTTAATCTAATGATTGCTTAGATAATAAAATTCCAAGAATTTTGACGCAAACTGGAAGTCAATATATTTTTTCGATATATCAAAGTTTAAAGTTTGACGCAGACCCACTTTTAAAAATTTATAACTCCCCATTTAATGATCCAAATTTAAAAACTTTGTTTCTAAGATGCTTTAAAAAGCAAACACCTTTCGGAAAAGATTATGTCATCTCCAAAAAGTTCACTTGAAAGGGTTCTTTTGAGCCCCTATTTTTTTTTTTTTTTTAATTTCAACATTTTCAGAGGTTGAAAGAAAAGAAACGATTTCAAAATTCAGAAAACGCCAAAGCACGCGGGTTCCATTAATTTCAAAGAAAACCATTTTTGGGCCCCCACGGGAAGTGGGGGTGGGGGACAAAACTCTTGATAATTGAAAAATTCCTCCCGCCCCCCGCCTTCGGGGCGCGTGAGAATCGGTGGCCAGGGAAAACGGTTAATGAAATCCATAGTTAAGCGTTTTCTGAATTTCGATGTCGTTCCTTTTTTGCAGCCTCTGAAAATTTTGGCATTTTAAAAAAATAGAGGCTTAAAAGCGACCTTCAAGTAAAGTTTTTGGAGGATGAGACATCTTTTTTTTCTGAAAACTGGTTCCTCTTCAAAGAATTTTAGACCCAACGTTGTTTATAGGATCATTCAATGGGGAGTTACGAATTTTTGAAAATTGGTCCATAGGAAACTTTGACCTTCGATTGATCGAAAACGCAAAAGGATATCGACCAACAAAACCAGGAAAGTCATGGTTTAAGCAATAGTTATTTTAGGCATAATTATAAAAATGATTGATTTTTGTTTATTGCACTATTTCTTGCTCCAAAATTTTGTTTCAATTAATACGTTTTCAGGTTTCTTATCGATCATACCTTTCAGTGGCGTACGCTGGGGGGGGGCTAAGGGGGCTAAATCTCCCCCAGAACTCAAATTTTTGGGGGTGGAGGGGAAGGGGGGAACAATTTTCAGTCAAACGCTCATCAGTGCGAGCCCCTCCCAAGAAGAATCCTGCGTACGCCACTGATACCTATTATTGCTTGTCATCAGTAAGTAATTTGACATAAATGAATCTGCAAATTGGTAACGGACGACATAATAACGGATGTTTATGTTACTGTTACTGTAGTGGCTTGTAGATTTCGATGCATCTTGTATAGGGGATACTTCATTAGTATAAATCTATGGATAAAAATCGATCTTTGACCGGGATGAGGGGGATGTCGATTGAATCGTCTAATGTATTAGTACACACAATTTAGTTTTAAAATTAAAATTGATTTTCAAGTATTTTTAGTTTATTTGAGCGTAAATAATTCATCGCACAACAGTTTTCAAAACCATGCAAAAATCGCCCGTAAGCCATGTCCATTGTAGGAATAGTCCAAAATATAGTCTACGTAGGGGAGGGGGGGGGGGTTGAAGATCTACTATACTTTTTCAGAGAGCAGCTCTGGGGGTGATCACGGAGGATCGTTATCGTTATCGTTATCGTTATCGTTATCGTTATCGTTATCGTTTTCGAGTGCAGCAGTTACTCGCGCTGTAGTAGGCTATCCTCTTATTTCTTCTTCTTCAACACTATTCTACTCGATAACGATAACGATAACGATAACGATAACGATCCTCCGTGATCACCCCCCTGGCGCCGCCTGTTCGACACCGCTCGCTCCGAAAGATGGAGGTTAAGAAATAAGAATTATTCGCTTTTGATCCAAGTGCGAGATGAGAGAGATGCGTGCGTTGTCGAACCCCGAACACAAACAGTTTGACGTGACCGCAAGTTTGCGGATCAGAGCGCGCTATATAAGAGCCGATGAGAGAGAGAGAGAGAGAGAGAGAGAGAGAGAGAGAGAGAGAGAGAGAGAGAGAGAGAGAGAACGAGGGAGAGAGAGAGAGACAGAGAGAGACAGAGAGAACGAGAGAAAAAGAGAGACAGAGTGAGACAGAGAGAGAGAGAGAGAGAGAGAGAGAGAGAGAGAGAGAGAGAGAGAGAGAGAGAGAGAGAGAGAGAGAACGAGGGAGAGAGAGAGAGACAGAGAGAACGAGAGAAAAAGAGAGACAGAGTGAGACAGAGAGAGAGAGAGAGAGAGAGAGAGAGAGAGAGAGAGAGAGAGAGAGAGAGAGAGAGAGAGAGAGAGAGAGAGAGAGAGAGAAGTGTCTTGTGACGTCCGAAGACTGTGGCCAGGCCATGCGATTGCGGGCAGCAAAGATGACGACGCGACGGCGACGCCGACGGAAGATGACGGGAGGGATGCGGAATGTGTGGATGACGATAGTGATGTGCTCCGCGATGTGTTGGTGCATTTACGATGTTCTCGTGCAATACGTGACGTGTGACGTCTTTTGAGGCGCGCGCCGACCGATTAAAAGCATAGTGCTCCCCTCCCGCCGCATTCGCGCTAAGCTCTCTGGCAGCCCGCGTTTCATCGTGATGGAGGGAAGGGACAAGCGAGTGTTGAACGGGTGACGTGGGAGGGGGTTGGTGGCCACTGGCGGAATTAGCGCGTGTTTTTCAAGACACGGAAACTTATTTGCCTCTCTTCATTTTTTTGGACTTCCTCCAACCCAGCATATGATAATGCTCAAAAAAAACAAAAAAACAAAAAAACCACTGCATTCTGAACTCCATCTCGGTTTTATGTTGATGTGTAAAACACTCTCTCAGTATCAGATGAAACTCATCACCGCACCGGATGCTAGTCTATTTTCTCAACCGCACACCTATCGTCGGAAGTTTCGTCTTCTCTCGTTCGCGCCGAAATCAGAGCTTCGCTGTCGCGTTTTAATTATCTTCTTTTTTTTACGTCAGTGCCGCAAACAGAGGATTTCATATATTACCCTTGATTTTTTATCCCAGTATATTTTATCTACGGAATGGAGTGGGTTTTATCATCATGTGAATGAGTTAATAGCATTTGCATATTACTGCCTTGCATCCAACGATCTGTCAACTCTTTCTTTCAATTAGTAAAAAATACTATTTAAACCAAATCGAAGATTGGATTAATATTTTCATTTTCTTTACGTCCTTTGTAGTTTTGTTTATTTTCAATTTCATTAAAAACCATAAAGCAAGCTACACAAACGATTTTTTCTCTGTTTGTCCAATTTGTTTGAAGCAACTGTTGTTTGTTAATTAACTTACATAACCCATACATATTGGTCATCCGTTCCGGCTCAGTATACAAAGTGGTCGGCTGAAAAAATTTATGTTCTCCTCGGGGTTCTCTCCTTTGTTTTTTCTCCTCATCAAATATAAAGTGAAAGGAATACATATCGGAAGCGTGAGAAATATGTGATTGTTTAAATGTGAACTTTGGAAGTTGCGCGCGCAGAACCTGTGAACGAGTGACGAGTGCTGTGTCGTGCCGATCCATGTGACGATGGTCTCAAAGTTCGAATGAAATCCCTCAGTTCAGCTGTGACTCAGCGACCCGATCTAGTGGCGGAAATGAGATAATGTGCTACTCGAATAAGGGTTGAGCTTCACACCGTTTGAGATTCAGCCTTGTGTCGTGGGTGGGGGCATCATTCACCAGCGAGATGGAGAATCGAACCTCCGACTCCAGAAATGAATGTAGTTGTTAAAGGACTCTCAGGTTTGTACGCGGGTTTTCACATACAGGGTTGAGGGTGTCCATAAAGTAGGTTGTCACTTATTTGCTGACTTTTATGTGCGACTTATTTCTCTGACTAAACGTATATTTTTCAGATTTATTTTCTGATTTATTATCTGAAATGAGGAGGTGTAACTTGTAAGGAGTGCTGATATCTTTTTTAAGACCTCTGAAAGATTAGTAAAACTTTCTGAATTTTCAAGATTTGTAGGTGCAAAGGTGGCCTCAGAAAAAAAGATGGACCTCCCTCATTGACACCCTTTTCTAAAGTTTAGTTGTTCAGGAGGTTGGAAAACGGCCGTGAATGCAGGAGGCGATCACGGAGGATCGGATCCTTTTGGGTATCGTTATCAGATCGAATGAGTTAAATCAAATGGGATTGCTTCTGCGCGACTCGATCGCGCAACCCCTCCTCACCTCTTCCTACTTCAGTCGATTGAGATCACGACAGTCCCCGACTCATCATTTCCTTTCGCCCGTTTCAATCGCTACGAGGGGCTCGAAGCTATTGGATCAGTCGAGCCACCCATAAGGTCATATGTACTCGATAACGATAACGATACCCAAAACGATCCGATTCTCCGAAATCACCTCTATGGTAACTTATTATGACTAAAGAGAAAAATTCTTGATCCGAAATGCACCACACGCTGTCAAAATAACTCTGTTATTTGACGGGTCATCACGTCTCGGCCGGCATCAATCACCAGTTCCATCAAATGGGTATATCAAATAATGCGTGCTATTCTTATGGGTGGTTTAACTTTTGAGTTGTTGTTCTAATAGAGGCCCTTACATCTCAGCCGAAATTCACCGAGTGCACGCATTGTATATATGTTGGAGGAATTCTATCGGAATCCCTACTCCGAAATATAAACACCACCCATAGTAATTAGTATATGATGATGTACTTACTCATGCAATAATTGATTCTTTAGATACATACCATTTTACGATAAAATCTTTTATCTGCGGGCCGATCTTTGAAATTATTAGATATAAGACTGGTAAAGTGGATAAACGGGGGGGGGGGCTGCTATTGGTCCCTTTAAGATTTTAGCAAAGCAAGCTCTTAACCCTTTCTGTCATGAATTATGAAAGAAATGTCACTGTAATCAGAAACCTATACCATTAAATTGAACGAACTTCTTTTCTCATAGGATTTCATATGTGAGTCAATTTTTCCGAATTCCCATAAGGCTCCATGTAAAATTTCGTCCCTTATAATGGACAATGTGACGGAAAGGGTTATCCGAGTATCCCTCCGCTCCTTTCGATAAGCTATCAGCTTTTATCGGCTTGTTTCAAGCAGCCGCTAGCTTATCGAATGTAGCGGAGGGATACTTGGTTAAAGAGCTCTACTTTTTGATAAACACTTTAGAGGGACCAATAGCAGCCCTTCATTTATCCAGTCTACTAGCCTTATCTAATGATTTCAAAGATCGGCCCGCTGCGCAGAAAACAAAAAAAACAAAACAAATAAAAAACAACAAAATAAACAGACAAACAGGAAAATAAACGAAAACAAGAAACAGATTAAATAAATATGTTGGAAGTTTGGAACCGATACTCTCTAAAACATGTTTATATTTATATGAAAGGTACAGTCGAGGACGAAAAGAATGACAGACGACTCCCTAGAGTTTTGCTCAGGTAGGCCACCTGAAAAACCACCTTGGCCTTGAGATGAGTATTGCAGGTAGCCTATACAATTAGGAGTTGTCCAACATTATTTTTGTCCCCGACTGTACGTACGGATGTGTTGTGGTATTATATTTTAAGCTCCGATATGTCTTGCATTACGAACCAACTTAAAAATCCATCATAAAATTTCGCTATCATTGAAACTATTACTTATAAACATTGTGTTTTTCCGCTTTTGATATTTTCATCTTCTTTTATACTCTCCAATTATAGCAAGTTCTTTCTCCAGCACTTTTATCGGGCATTGAGAAACTTACCTACCTATACTTTCCGTTCCATAATTTTTTTTCGATTGCGCATAAGTGTATATGTTATTGTGTCTGGCGCCAGCGATATTATCATAACAAATGTTGAACTTGGATTCTTAGAGTACTCGCGAAGGGTGTTGGAAAGCTGCCACGTTTTTACCGCCTCCCCGCAGAAAAAAGGAGGAAAAATAAAACAAATAAATTTGCTTGCACTCTTTTTGATAGAGAGAGACCTTTGCAACCACCAGAAGCGGATCCCGGACTTTGGCTTTCTCTCTCCCTCTCCGCCCATTTGATCGCATTTGTTAGAAAAGGGCAGAGCTAGGGGCTAAAATCACGTGATAGCCTCTACGTCTATCTTTTTCTAACACATGTATTCAAGTGACCTGAGAGAGAGAGAGAGAAAAACAAATCCTTGGATCCGTCTATCATCGCATCGGTGGCACCAATCGGAGATAGAGAGTGAAGGAAAGAGAGTGGAAGGAGAGAGGAAGAGAGAGGGTGGAAGAACAAGAGAAGGAAAGAATGAGAGATGGTGGAAAAGGAGAGAGAGAGAACGAGAAAGAGAGAGAGAGAGAGAGAGAGAGAGAGAGGAGAGAGAGAGAGAGAGAGAGAGAGAGAGAGAGAGAGAGAGAGAGAGAGAGAGAAGAGAGAGCGCGCGCAGTGGCGTCATTTCGGGTTCGGCTTGGGGGGGGGCAAAAATGTGATGACCTTTTTTTTTTTTTTTTTTTTTTTTTTTCTTTTTTGCTCATCAATGTTATTTTAGACACTCCACAGTCCTGCATATCCTATATTTACGGCCCTAAATTCCAACGAAACTCGTTACTGACCACCAAATTTTAGCTCCAAACTTTTTTCTTCTCCTAAAAAAAAAAAAAAAAAAAAAAATGTCATCACTTTTTCACTTTTGGCTGACCCTTGGGGGGGGGCAATTGCCCCCCCTGCCCCCCCGCAAATGACGCTACTGAGCGCGCGAGGGAGTGGGACAAACGCAGAGTAAAGATAAGAGGTGAAAGAGCGAGTACGTACTCGTCAGGAAAAGCAGGCGGGAGTTCGGAGATGATTTGAGAGATTTCGTTACCGTCATGAAGGATCTGATCTCGAAACCCTCAGCATGAAAATTAATGGTCTGAATAAAAAATTCGTCCGGAAAGGTTCAATTCGTTCCTCTCCGACTCAAAAAAGATATTTTGCAGCTCCGTTTTTTGTTTTTTTTGTTTTTTGTTTTTTTTTTTAAGAATATATTGGAGAAAAATACTAAGAGTACTTCTCATCCGTCAATTTTCTAGGGTGGTTCCACAGTAATAGGACTTTTCGATGACTCCGGAAAAATCACATGGTAATGGGATCAGAGATCAAAACCTTGAAACAAATAAATACTTATTTAATTCGAACACATTGAATTCATTCTGAAAGTTTTTAAAATGTAGATGACAATAATAATGAATCGTTGACATTTAACAGCTTTTTAGAAGGTTGTCCTGCCCCTGCGCGCCTAATCGTCCATGAGAGATCTGCACCACGGCTGTACTTGCTGTATTCAAAAGTAAATCCCAGAAAACCCCTCTGTATAGTTAAAGCTCGTCGGTTTTATCCGTTCAATAATTGGATGAGACAGAATGCGAATTAAAAGTAAGAAGGGAGAAAAAAAGAAGATAGAATAAAAAAGAGGAAGGGAGAAAAGGGGGGAAAAATGATGTTATAAAGTAGCTTTAATTCACCTTCAAATGTGTTTTTCATTCGAAGGCTGAGCCAGTAATTGACCGCTCTTTTTGCGCATTTGAACGCATGTTCCAGAAAGGATAGAGGAATTGGCGAGAGTCACGTGACTGTAACGTTGCCAAACCTAGCGAAAAATTCAAAAAATTTACATTCAATTAAATGGGAAAATGCGTAAACTTAAAACGGCAGCTCTGCTTAACTGCCCCTAATGTGTCATTTTCTATCGCACGCGTTCATATAGGCAGAAAGAGGAAATGACAAATGCCTGGTTGATGGTCATTTAATTTGAGCAGGGATCATCCTAATATTCCTAATGAGGGAGCTATAATGTTTTAATGTTCTTGCGTCCCGTAAATCTCTGGAATTCATGCCCCACGCATGCACATGAGACAAAGTACTATCAATGGAAAAAGTACTTTTTGCACCAGTTTTTCAACTGGATTGAAAATTCCCAACCTAGGTATAGACCTGTGATTTGGTTCAGCTTTAGAGTCGGAATATTCATTAATCGTATATGACAAGGATGTGCACTGCGCTTCAATTTATTTAAACACTGCCTCTAGTGCATGTATAAAAGCCCGAAATATCCCCAGTTTTGTCGTTGGAAGCCAAAAAAACGCCATTTGTCCGGGATATGAACTTCCTGCGATTTTTAGTTTTGAAAGTTCAATTTCCCCCTACGTCAATCATTTCATCCACAGTGCCCAATATGATTCAATTGAAATACTCTAAATGGTGATGTTTCACCGAGATTTATGAGCTTCGTTACAAGTGTTTAAATCGTGCTCGGTCATGTTGTTTAAGTTCTTGGGAAAAAGGTGCTTTGGAAATGGACTGAATTAATTTGTTTTTGTTGCCTGAATACCTCTACCGGGTTCTAAAATTTAGTTTGTAATTCAAAACTCAATGATTACCCTGGAAAGTGCTTGTTACCTGTGAAAAAGTGCATCTGTATTGCCAGATCAGGTTTTGTTTACTTCTTTCAAGAAGTTAATTTTAGTTCATAAAACTATACATTATGAAGGAACTGTCGGTTTTCAACAACATATTATTTATGCAATTATAACTCTTTACACAAATTTCACTTCCAATCGCAATGAGATTGTTTGTCTTTATTTTATTTGTATTCCGCATGCAAAAACTGCATCACATTAGTGGGTTCTCTTTGGTTTGAATGTTTTGGCCTTTCGAGTGTCAGAGGCACCGATTAAACGCAACAAGGCACAGGTTCAGCGTTGCCAGATGTACGGGTTTAGTCCGTAAATTTCCCAAAGAATCAATGAAAAATACACGGCTTTTAACCACAAATCTGGAAGCACGGCACAGGTCCAATAATGACACACGGCAGCAAGACCAACGCGACTTTCTCAAATTTTGGCTCGAAAGGGAAAGAGAGTGGATCTAATGAGATTCACTTTGAGTCTCATTTTCCCAAAAGGGTTTCATTTCCCTAAAATAACGACGGTGGCACTAAAAACTTGCTAAATCTACCAATAAACTCATAACATGATTTTAAACATGCGACCTTAATGGCGGTGTTGGGCACTATAATAAAGAGAAATTTCCATCTTTCTTTCTTCAATCTTTCTTCGCTGAGAAGGAAATATTCATGGAATGACTCGCCATCGGAGGAGTGATTAACGCCTATTGATGGTACCATGACACCTGACCTGATGACACCCATGCCAGAGGAAAGTCGTCTCTTACTGGCCATTTCTTGATTGAGTGACAGTATTATTAGATGGAAATCCCCCATTATCAGTGCTCAACCCCGCCATCATGGTCGAGAGTTTAATAGCATAACGGCAGTTTTGGAGTGGATTCCGTAGGATTTCATTGCTCCTATTATTATTTATGGAGGTTTTTACATCGGTAATGGTCCCTAAGTCGCTTGAAGCAAAAGTGCGCAACAGCCCCATTGTGCAATTATAGACTGCCCCCCCCCTTAAACTAAAGCCGAAGTTTACGCCACTGTTTACTTGTATTGAATTAACGCATTGCTTCACAGGAGAGCTTTTACAAGACCAGTAACCATCGTTTTCACACCACACACACACACACACAAATAAATAAATAAATAGATAAATAAAAAAAATATATATAATTACCATCGAAGGGAAGTGATTATTCTCACTTAATTGTCGCCCTTGACAGAAGAGCATCGCAAGCAGTATCCGTGAGGGCGAAAAGGGACCGAGAGAGGCCTCCAAGGCCCATTCTAAATAAATAGCAACTTGTTCAAAGATATGGAGAGAGATTTGTGGTTAAACCGTGGAACATAAAGAAGCGGAGATAAAACGAGTTTCAGGAGAAAGGATTCAGAGGGGAGAAAGGGAGGAAGTAAAATGGGAATCATCCTCTCTTCATCCCTTCTGTCCCATCTAGGGGATATTTAAATAAATTACGATTTAGTCCGGAAAAGTTAAGGGTACGTCCCTCCTTCCTACCCTCCGATTTTCCGCGATGGATGGAGCTGATTTCGACCCTCCCTCTCTTCTTCACCCCACACCACCCCTCCTAGTTATTCCATTAATTATAATGATGCTCATTAATATTCTCTGATGACTCAATCACATTTTCTTTCTCCTTTTCCTTGGCATAAGCCAACCGAGCTCCATAATCTCGAGAGCGAAAAATATCCCGGTAAGAATTGAGGCTGTTTTCGAAAGGGACAGAAAGGGTCCTGAAAGACATGAGGCAAGCTCATTTAGTAAAAATTGACATTAGGGTCAGAATAGGTTTTTCTCCGGTGGAGTACGTGGCTGTTTAAGCTTGGTCCTGCGTTTGAGTCATTTCAAGAAGAAGAAAAAGGAAAAGAAGACAGAAAAACAGGCGATTAGTAAAGCTCTGCTTTGATCGTTCCAGACTTTTTTGTTCATTAACTTTCTAACGTTAGGAACCAGAGATTGCAAAGGTTGGAAAAGACGTGGAAAGTAAAGAGACCAAGAAAACATGGACACGGGCAGATGCAGGAAGTTGTCTTTCTCTCTCTCTCTCTCTTTTCCCATTTAAAGACATGCGTTGATAAGGACGGAGATAAGGGCTTAAGTAACTTGTGCTTTATCCTTTCCTACCAGTTCCGTTCCGTTCCTAAAACTAAAACTCCTCAGAGTGATTAAAATAATAAACAGTCATGCAAATACTGACAAAATAAGGTTCGCTCTTCACTGCACGATTTATTTTTTCTTCCTCGACCGAAATATGATTTTCGTGGGATTCGGATATTTGGAGGCGGGGGTGGGGGGGGGGGAGAGAACTCCGACATAATTTGTATGATTGTTTGTTGCTTTTAAAAGCTCTGTGAAGTGACTCGCCTCACATGGGTCCAGTGGCGAGGCGTGAAATTTGTCAACAATGCACTGTCTCCATTCATATTCACCAAAAAAAGTCGAACGCTTCTGTCATCGGCGATGACCAGGCATTTCGACCTTTCTAATGTGTGTAGAAAGGAACGTTGCCAAATCGCACAACTCGCCACTGCAGGGGTCAGAGTAGTAAGTGAAGCAAGTTCGAGGTCGATCGATGGAAAGTGTTTTCTGACATGTCAGACTGATGACTGTTAAGGTTAAGTTTACTTTCTAGACCGCGTCTCTTTGAGCATACAAACTAAAGATACAGTAGGTCTCCAAAGCTCCAAAATTGTATGAAAAACCGTGCAAAAAATTGGACCCTTGCTGATGTTTAAATTCCTAATTGTTAAATCTGCAATTTTTTTTGGATTCAATATCAATTTTTAGGGGTTTTGAGCCCTAAATATTAAAAATAATGGCGAAAACCGAATCTCAAATTCTCAATTGGGTAAAAATTTAGAAGGTGGGGGGCGGGGTTGCATTGCGTTTGCCCATTGCTTTTGCCGCTGTATACGTACATTACGTTTCATCCGTGAATTCTGTCAAGAAATTAAGTAGCAGTCACAGGGCTGAAATTCTGAGATGCGTAGAATTAAACATGGTGCCAGCCAAATATTGGACGCACATCTCAGATGAGCCATCAAACTAATCCAACTTGCTTATCTCACCGAAAAAAAAAAAAAAAAAAAAAAAAAAAAAAACTATATATTTATCAGAGAATGATTCATTTATTAGTATTTCTTTGCCATTGATCTGATATTCAATTTGGATTTTTACCAGAAAACGTTTCATAACCGCTGTCAATAAAAGCGACAGCATAAACCTCTCACCGTGGGTAGATACTAAACAACATTTGGGGGGCGAAGATTTATTTTCCATGAACCACATTCCAACCTCCGCTTCGCTTTTGCCACGACGAGTCTATTTTTAGAACACCATATCTCACGGAAAATCAAAAACATTAAAAATAATAATGACCACGCAACGGCAAGTTGACAATTTTTTGCACAATGTGTCAAAATACATCTATGAGGCTTTGAAGCCGGGTTATAAGTTGTACACTTAACACTTTAAGATTGAATTATCGGCATTTCAGCGGTGTTACTAGACGGTAGGTAATTTTGTACTTAAAGGGGGGAAAAAAACAAAAAAAAAGCTCCTCTAGAACCACCAGAAATATAACTCTGCTCCCTGCCAAATATGTATACGCATATGGACCGATAGGTTAGGAGTTATGATGTGTCACAGACGGGGTGCCATTTTCATTTATTTAGGAATAAATGCATGCTTTCTGTGTTCAGGGAAACACGAAAGTGGGTCTGTTTCAAACTTTCACTTTAGAGTTAAAAAGGGTCGACTCCCATGTAAATTTGCGTGAAATTCATACTGAAGGCTACTGGAAGATTTCATTCATACGTTCACAAATTTTTAAAAATGGCGGTTGAATGTCAACATTGCGAACATCGAGTTTCGAGATAAATAATTCAAAGCCTGCTATTTCAAAGAGCCTTTTGTTTTGTTTTGTATTTGTTTTGTTTTTTTTTGTTTTTTTTTGTTTTTTATGTAAATATAAGGACAATGTCATCAACTTGTTAGGAAAAAGCACATCAACCAGGATCTTTTCCATCTCTCTCATTTCCCATTTGAATGTGTAAATAGGAAAAGGAAATAAAGGGGGTTTTATCCCCTTGTCCATCCTTGTCTGACATACGTTTCTTAATGGAGAAAAGAGAGATATGAAGAAACTCTCGTTGCGCTACTGACCGCGTCTGTAAGAGCCCGTCCACGAATGCCATGTTGAGTTTGTGATCGAGCTGCTGAAGCCGCGGCGACGCACTATGGTCTGGGATCTTCAAAACTTGGCGTAAAAAGAGAAAGTAAACTCATCAATTTATCATTTATAACAGTGGCATAGCGTGCAATTTGGCAACGTTGTGCGTTGTCCATTTAAACCCATATTAAAGGTCGAATGCAAAGGTGTCCACCGAACACCCAATACTTCGATATTTTTCAAGCATTTAAATAGGCGATCTGCAACGTTGCCAAATTGCACGCTACGCCATTGATTTATAAACTTTCAAGACCAATTTTAATCACAGAGAACACTTTTAACAATTGATACTCAAACCTAGAAATGCGACTGGAAAGTTTTAACCCTTAACTGCAGATGAGCACAGATCTGGAACAATTACTTTGAAGCCTTATCTAAAAGTAGGGGGCTTGAGTTGTACTGTCGCTGCATGGTGGGTCACATGTGGAACAGATACTAAACGAGTAAGAATTGTCGATTTTGTCCTACAGCACGCAGCATAGGATAGAGAACGTGCAGAGTGGTTGAAAATAGCTTACTGAAAATCTGATAGAGATTTTCCGATTTTCATTGTTATGTTTGGGAGTAACGCAGGGGTACCATATACAAAAAAAACAACTATTGAAACTTACTAACTTATTTTTTACTACTTTGATTTTTTTTTTTTTTTTTTTTAGCCTGAAAACTTTATTTTCAGTTGCATGGATACCTAAATGCGGGTAAGGCCATATTTGGAACAATTAATATTCAGGCTCTTTACCATTGAAATATAATGGAAAGAATTTGTTCACTATTTTTCCCTGTCTCAAGGATCAAAATTGTACTGAAAAAAAAAAAAAAAATTATTTTATTAAAAAAAAAAGTCATGCAGTAAAGGGTTAAACCAAGCTTAAAAATTCACAAAACTAAGTGATAACTTTCTACACTGATTCTAGGCCGCTTTTCTTCGAGATCAGACCATGGTGCGGCGAGTGGGAGGCCGCAGACCACAGCTATAGACAAAGCAAAGCGTATGCGTATTAAGAGGGAGAGTTAATATGTGGTGAAGAGAGTGGCGTAGAAGGAGGGCAGTAGAGGCGGAAGGGATGGGAACATTTACGATTGGTAGGAGGAGGTTCAAGGGGAAAAAAATAGATAGGAACTGCGATAATTTTGGCAAGGCCTCTTTGAACGGTGAGAAAGGGGAGGAGAGGTTCTCTGTCCTGTCGTGGTTATAGTGTCGGTTTAAGTCGGACAGTGGGCCGAGAAACATAGATTTTTCTGGACAAATAATGTTTTTGAGTTAGTTTTGCTTCATCGCTCCATCACACGTAGGAGTATTTACCCCAAAAACCTAGCCAAAAATATTTGCGTGTTCTTGAATATTTGAAAATCTATTTTGGTTAATTTTCCAATTTAAACTCAAAACTCCTATTGCACGGTTTATGGTTGGAAAAGGGGTAAAAAATTAAGAATTTTGGCTCAAACGAAAGGTCGATAGCTCATTCTTTTGCCGAGTTATTGACGCTTATTTCAAAAAAAAGGCTTGACTTCAACATGTTTTTTTTTTTTTTAAAAAAAAGGGGCAATTTCTTGCAATTTTTGACTGTTGGAGCAGTTGCCTCAAATGGTCTACTCTAACCCCCTTGTTTTGGTTGTGCCCGGTTTTGCCCAGAACGTATTCAAAATTGCCTTTTTTTAAAAAGATAGAGCCTAAAATTAGAGATTTTTTTCATGTCCATTTTAAATTAGATGTAAAAGGGTCAAAAATGCACGGAAAAATAAATTGTTGCCATCAAAATGAAGCACGCATACCATCTAAAACAACGTCCATAATCGCTGAAATGTTTGGATGCCCAAACGCTTGTCCTCGATGGAAAATGTTGACTGATTATTAACAGCGCTTCGAGCGGCGAACAACCGCAGCACAGGTGCGTTGAGCGCTCAGTTCCATGTTGTCCCCTAAACAGTAGATAAACGTAGATGTTCTGACACATCTATTACCTACCTCTCAAAAACCATCAATAGTTGGTTTTTTGGACGACTTTTCAATTTTCCGTTTTTGGCCAGGTTTTCGGGTCAAATACTCCTACGAGCATCATCGCTTCAGAAATTTCCTTTTTTTTACGGTTGATATTTTTTTTTTTGCATATACCATGGCAATCAAACTCTTTTTGAGTTGTTTTATGAGCAATAAAATTCAGTTCTTACTCATGTTGCCGTTTGTTAAATCTTTAAAAACCTGGGGGGCCGAATGCCGATCATTTACTTCATCGATGGACCGATCGTGAAAACTGTCAATGAGTATTGCTATTGGTCCAAAATTGTAAAACTTGGGTGTTGCTATGGTAACCACTATTGAAGTGACTTTGTATTTGAAAATCAATCGATGGATAGCATTTTAAATAACGAACACTTTAATGATGGTTACCATAGCAACAGCCATTTATGTTTTACGTAGCATTACTCATAGACAGTCTTGACGATAGGTTCATCTATGAAGTAATTGATCGGTCCCCGGGTTTCTAGAAGAAATCATCTCTAGGTCACTAAGTCTTTCAAAGTTAAATGGTTGATAACGATTGCTTCTCCGTAATTTTGATTTTGCTTTTATGTATAGATAATTGGAGGAACTCGACCAAACCAAATGCGACTTTAACTGCACTTTCTACGATTCAATTTTTAACCTACTCTCCTTATTCTCAAATAAGAGTCCGCGAACCCCGTCCCGATCCAGTTTTTTTTTTGCGATGATATTATGGTATAGATGCATCTATAACTTATTGTGGTTAGTTAATTGTGGACAATTTTATTGATTTGCATAGTTCAACGCAGATTGTTCAAACTGGATGATTTCTGAGAGGAATTTTATGAATATTGTTTGAAAGGCATGATAGCATCTATCATGAATGAAATTATAAATGAAAATATAACATACGAAGATGAGTATTTTTTGAGTCAACGAGTGGTTATACATTGACAGGTTTTAATGCGCTTATCGTTACTATCGCGGTCTGATATTATTTCAATTTATCCATCTAAGCTTATATACGGGAAAGGTCGAAGTGGAAGGTTCACTGCACGTAACAGTTCCATCTTTTACGTGGCTTTAAACAAAAAAACAAAAAAACAAACAAAAAACCAAAATAAAAAAAATACAGCTATGCTAAATCCTATCCTCAAATGGCTACATTACTCTAACATAACTTTTTTTCTCCTTTTCAGAGTCAAGAGATGACTTGGATATTCTACATAAGCGGAAATCACGAACTAGTGAAAGTAAAAATTGTTTCACAAGATTCTTGAAAAGAGGTTAGTAGAGATTTAAGGTATACATATAGTTAACCCTTGTAAGACCAAGGAGGGGGAGGGGGAGGGGGTCCTAAAACGACTTCAATTCATTTTTTTTTTCTCGAAAAACTCTTTTTTTTTTTTTTTTTTTTTTTTAGAATTAAGTCGTGACTCCATTCCGTTTGTTCTTTTATTCTTGTAAGGGCTACGGGAATCACGATTGATTATCATCAACGCCCTGTATAGCTGTTTGATTGCTTTCTTTGATTCAATCAAGTATGAATGAGAGGGGTTGAAAGCAAAGGCGGAAGTAAAGAACGGCAGCAAAAAGATAACGGTGGAGAATTCAACCAGCGCCGCCGTGGCGCGGAGCACAGTAATCAAAACTTACCAATTTGGTGGTCAACACTCAGAGAGTTAAAAGGGTCCAAACTTATCGTTTGGAAGCTTATTTCAGGACTTCGTTTTACTCACTTGAACCACTTATAACGCATGATCTTAGCTGGAAAGTGTATACGCAGGGATAAATCCTTCTGCCGGTTTAGCCTCAAACACTGGGGAAAAAAAGTTCTGGCTCTACCGAATACATGCCTCAGGAAGCTGTAGGAGGCATATCCGAAGCAAAGTTCCGTGACTAGCGGGCTTTCCGTCATTAGTAGCTAGCCACATGCTCTAGCGGTCTCGAACCTCTTGCTTCGGCATTGCAATATAGGCGGGCAACACGTGCAATGACAAACAGTCAGCAAGACCTACCACAATCTTTTCTCTGTTAAGCATCAGAGTAGAACGGGTTCACTCTTGAAATTAATTTACTCTTTGAATTTGTCATGGGCGATCTCTGAAATAACGATACGATACAATTTAGGAGCACATCGCAGAGTTCGCTCACTTAACTCAGCGCTTCGTAAAGGGCGAGCGCCTCGGAGCGCTTCCCCTATACATGTACGCAGCAATCAGCTCTCGTCTGATACAAGCTCTGAGCGACACCGGAATGGGGCTGTTGCACACTTTTGCTGTAAGCTATTTAATAGTCGATTCTGGTGTATAAACCTCCAAAAATAACGATGGCAGCACACTGAAAAAAAATGCTGAAATAACTACGATTGTAGTTAATTTAGCATTTTTATAATGTTAAAAAAATGTGCGACAAACTGAAATGCTGAATCAACATTCCAATTAAATGTTAAACCTACAAAACTCATTGATGTTGAAGCAGCATTCAACTTTTGTTAGATCAACAAGTTTATCTGTCGAAATTACATTATAAAATTGCTAAACCACCAAGAGTAATTGCTGACTCAGCAAATGAAGCTGTACATTTTACATTATAAAATTGCTAAAACAGCATCGTCGCTAGTTTGTTGAAATTATATTAAAAAAATGCTAATTGGAGGGGGATGCTTCCCGATGAGTGCTGCGACCTATGCGCCATGGTCTGAACTACTGACCGACGATGAATTTCGTCGTGGCTGAGTTGCTGCTGAATGTGACTGCCGCCGCAGTGCCGGGTGGATCCGATCCGGGTTCCGCCAGACCGAATTGGTTTTCCGAGCGAGCGCTCTATCGCTTGAGCTATGGTGATCGCGTGACGCGTACCGTGATGAGTGAATATTCCCGCATATAAGTCATAAAAGGAAATTGTAGATTTAGCAATTTGCGCAATGTAAAGCCAATATTTGGGCAGCCTTGTTCCTCTAACGTCAGAATGCATTGTTATCTGAACCAATTTGGTTGCAGATTTAGCAATTTCATATTGTAAAATGAACATTCCTTTCTTATTGTTATTTCAACAAATAAACATTGCTGCACCTACAAATTGATCAAGCTGGATTAGCAATTTTATAATGTAAAATGAACATCTAAACTACGGTTACTCTGACAAACCGGCTTCTATGTTTAAATAACAATTTTACTTTTGCTGAGTTACCTCTAATTTTGTTAACTTAACAGCTTTGACTGTTAAATTAACAAATAAAAAAATTGTAGACTCAACAAAAAATTACGTTGTTATTTCAACAAATAAAACATGTTGCTTTACCTACGACCGTGGTTAATCTAGCAGCAAATTCAAGAGCTACTTTAACAATATGAAATTTGTTGTTTCAGCATGGTCTTTTTTTTCAGTGCACAAAAAACGTCCGAAATCCAAACCTAAACTCGATAAACGCTTATATTTGTGCGGGCGTAATGGTGGCTGAGGGTAGTAACAATGGGAGATTCCCATCTAACAATACTGTAACACCATCGCAAGAAGTGACCAATAAGAGACGACTTTCATTTGACACCGGTGTCACTAGGTGTTGTGGTACCATTCATCGGATGTGGATCATCACTCTGATGACTAATTACTCTGTGAATCATCCTTGTCAGCATAGAAAGAGTGACGAAATTAAGATAGGAATCTCTCATTGTTATTGCCCTCGGCCACCAGTACGCGCCCTCGCAAAAAAAAGCGTTTATTGAGTTTAAGAGTGGATTTCGGAAGTTTTTAGTGCTGCCATTGTTATTATTCGAGGTTTTTACATGAGATTCAACTGTTAATTATAGCAAAAGTGAGCAACAGCCCCATTGTAGGTCTCCGGATCGGTCCTGTGTAGCGGCGCGCTATGTTTTCACTCTTCTTTATATACATATTCCCGGAGCACGTGCTCATGCTCTACCGAACTTTGTTCTGCGAAGCTACATCTGAATCAGCTCGTGCTTCGGCTCTACCGGAGCTGTAGGTGTACTACTGGAGCACAGTTTTTTCAGTGAACTGTTCATCATTTAAGGAGACTTTGACCTCTTCATTTTTGACATTTTAAATCAACAATTTCTGCCCACTGTGCTCCGGATCCAGGAATTCCTTATTCATATTTTCTGCCCATTTGAACATATGTGTTAGAAAAGATCAGAAGAGAGAGAATATAGAAAGTCACATGACTGCCCTGAATAGAGAGAGAGAGAGAGAGAGAGAGAGAGAGAGAGAGAGAGAGAGAGAGAGAGAGAGAGAGAGAGAGAGAGAGAGAGAGAGAGAGAGATCACGATTTTTTATTTCACGTAAGAACAAATATTACAAAGAAATAAACTTACACAAAATTGGAGTACTATCGACGAATCAAAGATTGTCGCGAGATTTTCACGTGCTACATTTCGCCTTCAAGGTTCTGGTTAGGCCACTCTTCATACTCCTAACACCTTGCAGGTGAGAGGCTAAAGCGGGTGGGGCAAGAAAGCCGTTGCAGATCAGTCCCCAACACTCACACCCATAACTGAAAAAGTGTGAAAATATCGCGACAATCTCTAATTCGTCGATAGTACAAAAGAAAAAAATTACAAAATTGAGATAAAACAAAAGATTAATAAGAGAAATAAAGAATAAATAATAAGAGAGAGAGAGAGAGAGAGAGAGAGAGAGAGAGAGAGAGAGAGAGAGAGAGAGAGAGAGAGAGAGAGAGAGAGAGAGAGAGAGAGAGAGAGAGAGAGAGAGAGAGAGAATTGGTCCTATCACAGCTAGCTCAAGTGAGTATACTTCAGTATTCCCTCTCCGTGGTGTAAAGGCTCCATTGCTTTTGCCTATATCATCTAATGAAGGCGTTTTTTTAGAGCAAGGTAACCGAAAACCGACGGTGCTATTTAAAAAGTTCCAAGCTGCTTACCAAGCGAGAAAGCTATGCATCTGAAGTGTTGACCTAATGACTCCACAAAGTCGCACCGATTTCGTGGGTTTTATTTCGTGCATAGCAGCAATGCTCGTAAATAGCGAAGATTGCGTCTATTAGAACTGAAGGCGGAATATTGACATTTTGAGACACTTGAAGAACGGACCAGATTGAATAAGATTTAAATATTGACAAGGTCGTTAAATCCTACGCTGACGGCCACATTTCTTTCTATCCCTTCATACACTCAAATATCCTGTAAGTTTACTGAATACATTTTTAAAACACTTCCATCTCATTTTTCTCTCTAATGCGCGGATTATTCAAATCCAACAACTTTCTTAAACAAGCCAATTTTAAAATTCCTGAACAGAAAATTACACTGAAAAAGAAAAGATAACCAGAAGCATGACAGTATGTGAGCATATGTAAGGGATAATCAGGGGCGTGCCGTGGTTTCCAGAAAGGGAGAGGGGAGGGGGGCAAGAATGCAATCTTGCCGCCCTTTGCGAAGTGTTGCCCCTCAAAATTATAAAGATGACTATTTTTTTTTTTTTTGTTGCTTGTTACACACTGATTTTGCCGCCCTCTGTGATTCATTTTGAAAGATGACTTCTTTTTTTTTTGGTTGTCCACCCAGGTCATGGGTACGCACATGCCCCCCCCCCACGCGGCAAGACCTTGGGGATCATATGAAATGGCCAGAATTCGAGTGTTTGTACCATAGTGTATTTTCATGACTTTTGGTTAGTAATTATGGTTGATTTTCTAAAAAAACCACACTTTTTTAGAAACTTCGGGGGGCTGTAGGCCAGGGCCGGATTCAAGTTTTTGCCGCCTGTAGGCAATTCTATACTGTTGCCTCCCATAATGAATAAAATATGTCTTTACCCCCCCCCCTCTTCCTTCACTTTGGTATTTGTTTTGTTTTTTTAAAGGGCCAAATTTGCCGCTCCCTAAAATTTGCCGCCATTTGGCGCGTCCCTCTTTTGCCTTCTGGGAAATACGGCCCTGGCTAGTGGCTGTAGCTCTAAAAGGGGGCATTTTCGGACACGTTTACATGAAAAAATAGTATTCTTTTGACATCTCAAATGCATGGTTACAAGGACGACTTATGTTTCTGATACATCCTGTATATATGTCACAAGACAAACCCGATTTGAGGCTAAACTAGTTTAGCCTAGGCCCAACCAGTTTGGCCTGTTCGGAGTAGGCAAAACTAGTTTTGCCTTGGACAAACTCGGTTGGCCAGAAATTCTCTAGGCCAATTCGGTTGGCCCAGGGCAAACTAGTTTGGCCTAAAATTCTACAGGCCAAACCGAATGGGCCTAGGACAAACTAGTTTGGCCTAAAATTCTCCAGACCAAACTGAATCTCCTTGAAAAAAAAGGGAAAAAAAAGTTCAGCCTAGGCTAAACTAATTCTGCCTAAAATCGGGTTTTTCCTGTAACCATGTTGTATATATATAACAATTCAGTGGCGGCGCGTCATAAGGGCTAGGGGGGCTCAAGCTCCCCCCTCTTTTTTGGGAAATCCGGGCTAAGCCCGGGCTTGGCACAGGCTCGGTCCGCGCGTGTAGCCCAATTCTCCCAAAAAGTGGACGGGCTTGGTTCATTTTTCAATAAGCTTTATTCGAGCAATACGTTGCCATGGAGTTTTATTTGCGGCATTTTATTGTCCATATGATATAGACTTTATAACCTCACAATACAAAATTCCCATTCCAATTTTTTCAAAACAAATTCAAAATTCTTCCGAATTCCCAGTAAAAAAAAATACAAATCCTTGTTTTCAAGATAAATTAATTGCAAAATAATGCAAAAGTGGTTGAGCGTAAGCAAAAAGAGGAAGAGAAGTGAATCGGAGAAAGAGGATGATAAAGCCCGTGACACCTCGATGTCTTCCCCCCGATGTTCATCATTCACAATATGTTATAATAACATATTATTAGCACGACAGTAAAAATTGTATGTACAAAAATTGTTTTCTCTTATTGTTAAAGAGCTTTGAACTATGTATATAAACATCTACACTGAGGAAAAGCTTTGGGCAGGATTATAGTTGCTGAGGCATCTTTGGGCAGGGGGACTATAATGTTTGGACAGAGCAACCAAAGTCTTTGGGCGAGGGAAACCAACTTCCAAAGACTTTGGTTGCTTTGTCCAAAGATTTTAGTTCCCCTGCCCAAAGACGCCTCAGCAACTATATAATCACTGCAGACTTTGGTTCCCCTACCCAAAGCTTTTTCTCCGTGTAACAATAACTATGTTCATATAACTAAATGTATAAATTTTATACATATTTTTTAAACACCCGACGTTTTGGTTTACCCGACGTCTCCTCCTCCTAGCAGATCCTTCAAATCTCGAGTACTGTCGTGTCAGCGCTCCGGCTAGAAAGCGCACACGCAGAATTAAAATTTTGGTTCGACGTTACTCCTAAGGTTAATCTAGCGATAACTAACTAGCGTTCGCGCGTCGCGACACGTCAGCGCGTAGCGACAATCCTTCAATAAGCTTTACTTCAACCATCAAGCGTCCGCGCGTCGCGCTCAGTCTGCACGCGCGACTGTATTTCAGCGACGCGACAAAGTCAGCGTCAGCTCGAAATTAGTCAGCACAGCGACCAAAGCGGCAACCGCGACAAATGGGTCACACTGCTCACCCACACGCCGCGATCCGTCTGCAAGCGCGACTTTATTTCAGCGACGCGACAAAGTCAGCGTCAGCACGAAATTAGTCAGCACAGCGACCAATCAGCAGGCAGCTAATGATCAGAGAAAGTTGAGAAAAATTATCTAAAATTGTCAGCAACAGCGACAGTCAGCAACAGCGAAACAATTGTCAGCATCAGCGATCGATGTGTAATAAAATCCAACACGTCGCGACAATCTGTCAGCTCAGCGACTAAAAAGTCAGCAATAGCGACATCACGTCAGCAACAGTGAATTACATACACAAAGTTCAGCACGACGCGACACTAGCAAGAAAACGCGTTAAAGAAAATAAAATAAATAAAAGATAGAAAAAACTAAGTATTAGGAAGTCAGATAGGCAAATATATCGAAATATATCGAATGATAAAAAAACGAAAGTACAACTGTACAAATGTATATTCAACGAAAAACAAACTTATACGAAGGTATCACAGACTCAAATACTTACAATAATTAAGCATCAATTTATAGTTAAAAATAATCAATCATCAAAAAGAATCGATCAATAATCAATAGCTCAAACGCATAAAATAATATCAAAAGACTCCAATGCTCTCGAGTCGGGGCTAGTAGAAGACTGAACCCCCGAACTCTGGGCAGACGAGTTTAAATAACAAAATAAAAGTAATGAGAGAGAGAAAGAAAGAGAAACAAAGAGTGAGAGAGAGAGAGATCATTACGTAACTGAAAATAAAACGGAACCAGACAAACAAACGAAAAGGGAGAAAATCAGATGATCGAGGAAAGTAACAAACTAAAATGATAACAAATGAAATTAAAATGAATGTGTAAGTGGTAGTGCAGCGTTGCCAAGGCTGTCTACTTAATTATACATAAAAATACAGGTGGCGGCACGACAGGTGCCTCCCCCAAAAAAAAAATTTCGTCCTCGAAATTATTGCGAAATGAGAAAAAAAACAAACTGGCACAAATATTACATACATTAGCAAAAAAAATTACATTTTTTTTTTTTTTTTTTTTTTTTTTTTTTTTTTTTTTTTTTTTTTTTTTTTTTACAACAGATGTACATTTATACAAAAGCAATTATCGATAGCAAGCAAGTTTCATTGCAAATATCAAGAAATGTCAAAATCGAAAAATGCAATTATCAAAAATATCAATTTTTTTTTTTTTTTTTTTTTTTTTTTTTTTTTTTTTTCAAACAAATGAGATTTGAATACAAACAAATTATTGCAAATAAATGAACACTTCAAGATCAAAAATAAAAACAAGAATACAAATAAAATGTCAACGAAACATCATTTCCTACCAAAGGTCAAAATTTCGAAAAAAAAATTCAAAGAAATGAACAAAAACATCGAAAAACAATGGAAACAAAATATTGACAGACATCGAAACAGAATTAAGCTACTGCTTATTGCAAAATACACAAGTGTCATCAGAGGCATCCGTCTGTGTTGACGCATCTTTTTTCAAAGCAACCTTATGTTTCCTGCCTGACCTTTTCCCGCGTTGTCTTTTTTTTAAGTTATCAACCTTAGGCTTCTTAGCAGCAGGTGCCTTAATAACGGTAGAAGCCGAAGATGAGCTAGAAGAGGAGGATGATGAAGACGAGGAAGAAGACGACGAAGAAGAAGACGATGAAGAGGAAGATGAAGTTGAATTGGAGCGAGGGCGAGGAGGTTCAATAGGATCGGATTTGCCAGTTTTGATAGGGTCAGAGGGTTTAGGTTCAGAGGGTTTAGGTTCAGAGATTTTCGGAAGGATAGTTTCGGATGATACTGGATTTTTTTGTAATTTCGGGATTTTATATGAAGCAATAACTTTTTTAACAGGATTTTCAGGGGAGGGAGATTTTCCGAAAAGGGTTTCCATTTTGGTACTTAGGGTAGGTTTGGGGACTGAAGATTTTGAAAGGGTTTTGGATGAGGAGCTAGAGGAGGGCTTTGAAGAAGGTACAAGGGGTTTGGTTGAGGTGATGGATTTAGATGAAGATTTTACCTTGCTAGAAGACATGATAACGAATATGCGAGAAAAACGACGAAAACGAACAGAAAAAAAAACACAACGAGAGTCGACCAGGCAGCAAATAAGAATGAATTCGACCCTTCAGGGCATCTCAATTTATACCTTTGGCAGGAATGAGTAACAGATCAAAACAAAAATGGACTCGAGAGCATTTGAGCCACCAAAAAAAAAATACCTGACAACCAAAATACGAAATACCAAAAGAGTGAGTGATAACAAAAAGAACGAAAATAGGGAATGACAAATTCCACTATTTAATATAAAAATGGTTTTAGTCGACGAACATGGAATGTTTCCAATGTTGCCACATTATTATTCAAAATTTCTACCTCATAATTTACTTCCGAAATTTTCCGAATAATTTTAAAAGGACCAGTAAATTTCGGCTGAAACGTCTTTTTGAATACAGAAGGGGGATTTTTGAGTAGAACTAATTGGTTAGGCAAAAATTCAACCGATTTATGTTTCTTATCATAGTAATATTTGTCTTTTTCCTGAATTGACGTAATTAATCTAGGAATATCATTTCTGACCTTTTGTAATGCTTCCATCGATTTTACAATGTTTAACGAACTAATTTCTGGAAGAATTTTATTATCAATAGGAAGGTTAGGCATATATCCATGAAGCAAATAAAATGGTGCATACTTTAGACGTGAATGAGGTGTTGTATTAATACTAAAAGTTACAAAAGGCAAAAGATAACTCCAATTAGAATGGTTCTCTGACATATAATTCGTGAGACATTGTTTAATTGTTTGATTAGTTCTTTCGGTATATGCTTGTGACTCAGGATGATAAGAAGTACTTAATAAATGAACAATATTGAATTTTTTACAAATATTTTGAATAATACAATTATCAAAATGAGAACCTCGATCAGAGTGAAGAAATTTAGGTGTGCCAAACCTCGTAATTATTTCTAACAGAAAATTTGCTGCAGACTCTGCATTTGCCTTAGTGTATGCTTTTGTTACTACAAATTTTGTTGAAGCACAAGTACCTACAAGAATAAATTGCTTACGTTCACTAGGTGAAAAGGGACCTGTAAAATCTATTGTAATCCTATTGAAGGGTAAACCTGTGGTTACTTCAATGGGTTTAGCTAATCCTTGGTTACAATTTTGACGTTTATTAAATTGGCACAATTTACATTTTTTTATATAATCAGTCACATCTTTGGACAAAGTGTCCCAATAGTATTTACTTTGAATTTTCAAAATTGTCTTTTTAATGCCAAAATGGCCGCTAGTTAAAGAATCGTGATAAGATTGAATTACTGACTGACTTTGAGATTTTGGAACTACAACAAGTTTCTCGACTAAATTATTTTTTAATTGCTTAAGGCAGAGAATTTTATCATCATTGAGAGTAAAGCGTCTAGACAGCTTTTTAAATTTATCAGATACATTTTTTTTATTATTAAGGGCTTTTATTAAATTACTACAAAATTCATCTTTAGATTGTTCTATTACAAATGAATCATCGACAGATTGAATAAAATTTACTTCTCGAGAAAGATGGTCGGCAACAAGATTAGCTTTTCCTGGTTTGTAAACAATAGTAAAGTCGTAGTCTAAAATTTTGGCTGTAAATTTAGCGATTCTACATGATGGACTTTTTAAAGTTCTAAAAGATTCCAAAGCCTTATGATCACTGAATACAATAAATGGTCGAAAATAAAGATATTCCCTGAAATTTTCAATGCCAGTAACAATTGCTAGAAGCTCCATTTCAATCGCTGAATACTTCGACTGGGCATCATTTAAGTTTTTACTGCCAAAACCTATAGAATGGAAGTTGCCTGATTCGTCCTTTTGCTCCAGCATAAAACCCATTGCTTTGCATGAACAATCAGTAGTCAAAAATGTCTCTCTGTCATCGGAAAAATGAGCTAACACAGGAGCAGAGATGAGGCATTTTTTCAAAAATTCAAACGAAGCTAATGCTTCTTCATTTAAAATAACAGCTTGTTTCTTTTCCGGACTACCTTTTAGCAGAGAAGTGAGTGGTAGAGCATGTTTTGCAAATTTTTTTATATATTTTCGAAAATAGGAGCATAGGCCTACAAAACTTCTAATTCCTGTAATAGTAGACGGTACAGGGTGATTTTTAATAACAGAAATATTTTTCTCTAAAGGTTGAAAACCGGTTCTAGTTATATGATGTCCTAATAAATCGATTTCGATTGCAAAGAATTTGCATTTTTCTAACTTTAATTTAACTCTAAATTGCCTGAATCGTGAAAAAATTTCTCTCATATGTGCCAAATGTTGATCGAAAGATGACGAAAAACAACAAACGTCATCAATATAAATTACAACAGATTTGTACAATAAATCAGCAAAAATAGTATTTTGCGTTCGCTGGAATTCCGGAGGGGAATTTTTAAAACCTTGAGGTAAAGAGCAAAAAGTAAAGGTACCAAATTGAGTGTTAAATGCAAGGATATGCCTATCATTACTATCAACTTTTACTTGAAAAAAACCATTATTCATATCCATAGTACTGAAAAATTGTTTATTTTCTAAAGATTGCAAAATATTATCTATCCTAGGTAATGGGAATTTATCATTAACGACTTTTTTGTTTAACTCACGATAATCCACCACAAATCGTGTTTTGTTTTGTTTCTTTGGCACTGTAAAGACCGGAGCACCATAAGCACTCTTACACGGCTCTACAATGCCAGCTTTAATCAAGCCTTGAACATGCGTATTTACATCATTGCGCATTTTCGGCGATGATCTATACGGTTTTACATAAACAGGAATTTTATCTTTTAAAGAAATTTTACAGGGGGGCAAATCAATAAACTGAATATCAAGATCATGTTTTGCGAAAATATCAGAAAATTCATTAAGAAGTGCCAATGCCTTGGTACGTTGTTCATTAGTTAATTCTGGGGAAAGAGCTGCCGAAAAATCGAGAGAAGAGGTAGGAGAGGAAACGTGATCAGTAGGAGAAGAAGATTGAGAGGAGGGGGGCGGAATTGATTGACCGTTCAAAGTTACTGGGTCATCGATAATAGGTAGAACATTGGCGATGGAGTTGACAAGGAATTTCACCGTGCGTTGATCTTTTAAGACAATCGCGCACCGCTCGTAGTCAATTATAATCTGGTTATCAGCTAAGAAAGAAGTGCCGAGAATCAAGGGACAAGCGAGATTTTCAGTAACGATGAAAGGAACTTGAAATTCAAGCGCATCAATCGAGATAGTGACCGTGGCTGCGCCATGCACAATCAGCTGAGAGCCATTCGCAGTCCGAAGTTGTAACTCAGATTTTCGAAGTACCTGCGGTGTTGTCAGTTTTCTGAATGTTTTCAAAGAAATGCAATTAATATGCGAGCCGGTGTCAAAAAGAGCTGAAATTTCTTGATTTTCAACCAGAATAGGTATGGATAACGCTTTTCCTTCTGCTGCAAAATTCAAAATTGGGTTGATGATTTCTATCCGAGGCTGAGGAGTTAATTTTTTTGAAAATTCTAACCCCTCGGTTGCGAGTTTTTTTGTTGTAACTTAAAACAATCTTTCTTCATATGACCAGTTTTCTTACAATAATGACAAACTATTGTGCTTGGATTAGCTGCCAGACCAGAAGTCGACGGTTGTTGATAATTTGCAAGATTTTGAGTAGTTGAATGACCAAAAGTTGACGGTTGTTGATAATTTGCATTATTTTGAGGCCTGATATGAGGTTGATGTACAAAAAGAGGCTGGTTTTTTATGGGATTTTGATAAACCTGCTGATGTGCTGGATATGACGTCTGCGGCTGTAAATTAATGGACGTAGTGGCCATGTGATTTTTTGAAAATAAATCAATAAAAATATCCAATTTTTTTGAGAGTTCATCCACTCGTTGATCTGTACTTTGTTCAGATTTCAGCTTTGGTTGAGTAGAAGAAATTGCGCAAACGTTTTTCAAAATCTCAGTACGGGCCAGTGAGCTTTGTTGAATGCTCAAATTATACGCCATTTGATCGTATTTTTTTAGATTATTTTTCAAATTAGACAACGTTGAATTATCTGACATAGAAATTGCCTTTACGGTATCTGGAAGGAGACCTTTCAAGACATAATTACAAATTTCATCTTCAGTCATTTTCGCATTCACCTGATGACACAAAGTGAGAACGTCTGTTAAATAAGAGATAGTCACCTCGCCGATACCTTGTGTTCTATTTTCCAAACGTGTCCTCAAGATGTGCTTTTGAGTCGATGGTTGGAAAGCTTCAAGAAACTGGGTTTTCAAAGATTTCCAATCATAAGCCTCTATTTTCAAAGTATAATAGAACGCATTTGCCGTTTTCTGGAGATAAACTGGCAAATATTTCTTCTTTAAATCATCAGACCAGCCATTAATTTCACTTGCAAGTTCAAAATTATTAAAAAATTGAACAATATCCTCGTCTTCCGACCCTAAAAATGCAATAGGTTTAAAGAATGGAACTTTAGATTGAGTCTCCTGTTCAGCCATCTTTTTCGAAGTTTGACCAACTTTCTTCTTAGTTTTAGTGATAACACTAAAATGTCGATTTTTCGCTAGAGGTGGATGCTCAAAATTATAGAGCCTTCGACGAAGAATATTTCGATCTCCTTGAGTTGAAAGACTTCTTGCTTTAAGGGCAGCTATGAGTTCTTCTTTCCTTAACTTATAGATATCACCAAACTCTGCATTCGGCATTCGAATCCTGATAATAATTAAAACATGGCATCAACTATTGAAAAACTAAATTTTTCCCTAAATTTTTCTGCCTAATCAATTATGAAGTGACATTACAAAATCTGAACAAATTCTAACTAATGTTTCCAAAGAATCAAAAGATTCAAAAAATTCTTAACTGTCAAAAATATTTCAAAAAAAATTATCGATAGTATCGAATTCACTCACTCAATTTAAGAAAAAAAATTATTTAATTGATTAACCTTATGTCGTTTTAAATTACAATCCTAAATGTATTGCGCTAGGCGTATACTCGGCTACAATAGTACAAAAAAAATTTTGCTACTAAGTAAAACCTGTACTCATATAGGCTACCAATCTAAATTTCCTAGAACTGGCTCACTATAGAGGCAAATACCCCAACAAATTAGCGATATATTAGTGCAAAAATACCAAAACACGACATTTAACTACACATGATACACACGAACCATTAGTTTGTCTACGCAAATCAATTCTTTTAAAGTGTACCAACGGAATCACGTTAAACGTAATATATCCTAATCAAAGTTCAAAATTCCAAATTTCCAAATTTCCAAATTCAAGTAGGTCATATTTAAAAAATACGAGCTACAAAAAATACAAAATACATTATTCGCTAGGATTGCCAAAATAAAACATGAGAAGTCACACAACCACGTTGGGCGCCACTGTCGTGTCAGCGCTCCGGCTAGAAAGCGCACACGCAGAATTAAAATTTTGGTTCGACGTTACTCCTAAGGTTAATCTAGCGATAACTAACTAGCGTTCGCGCGTCGCGACACGTCAGCGCGTAGCGACAATCCTTCAATAAGCTTTACTTCAACCATCAAGCGTCCGCGCGTCGCGCTCAGTCTGCACGCGCGACTGTATTTCAGCGACGCGACAAAGTCAGCGTCAGCTCGAAATTAGTCAGCACAGCGACCAAAGCGGCAACCGCGACAAATGGGTCACACTGCTCACCCACACGCCGCGATCCGTCTGCAAACGCGACTTTATTTCAGCGACGCGACAAAGTCAGCGTCAGCACGAAATTAGTCAGCACAGCGACCAATCAGCAGGCAGCTAATGATCAGAGAAAGTTGAGAAAAATTATCTAAAATTGTCAGCAACAGCGACAGTCAGCAACAGCGAAACAATTGTCAGCATCAGCGATCGATGTGTAATAAAATCCAACACGTCGCGACAATCTGTCAGCTCAGCGACTAAAAAGTCAGCAATAGCGACATCACGTCAGCAACAGTGAATTACATACACAAAGTTCAGCACGACGCGACACTAGCAAGAAAACGCGTTAAAGAAAATAAAATAAATAAAAGATAGAAAAAACTAAGTATTAGGAAGTCAGATAGGCAAATATATCGAAATATATCGAATGATAAAAAAAACGAAAGTACAACTGTACAAATGTATATTCAACGAAAAACAAACTTATACGAAGGTATCACAGACTCAAATACTTACAATAATTAAGCATCAATTTATAGTTAAAAATAATCAATCATCAAAAAGAATCGATCAATAATCAATAGCTCAAACGCATAAAATAATATCAAAAGACTCCAATGCTCTCGAGTCGGGGCTAGTAGAAGACTGAACCCCCGAACTCTGGGTAGACGAGTTTAAATAACAAAATAAAAGTAATGAGAGAGAGAAAGAAAGAGAAACAAAGAGTGAGAGAGAGAGAGATCATTACGTAACTGAAAATAAAACGGAACCAGACAAACAAACGAAAAGGGAGAAAATCAGATGATCGAGGAAAGTAACAAACTAAAATGATAACAAATGAAATTAAAATGAATGTGTAAGTGGTAGTGCAGCGTTGCCAAGGCTGTCTACTTAATTATACATAAAAATACAGGTGGCGGCACGACAGTACACTTAACCAACTCGTACCACCGTCTTCAGAGTCTGGTCAACTCTAAAGTTGTCATCTATTTCTGACTATCAAATATCTCGATGAATCACTGTTTCTTTTTGAGGTAAGTCCTCCTGTAGAAGTTTCCGAACAGAATGGCGAATATGGTCGCTTGGACCAAACAGTAGTAAATGAAGCCTTGAGATTGGATGCATTTAGAAAGAATGAGATAGGTACAATAAATGATAAATATACCAAATTGTAGCTGAAATCAAACAACAATATAAATAGTATTTGTGACAGTTTAGACGGGCCAACCGTTGTTATTAAACTTGACTCGGGTGAAGTAATTTAGTGTTGCCACAGTAATTATATTTGTATACAAATCTAAATTTATACTCACTAGTATGTAGATCAGTGGCATAGCTTACAAACTGATATACAGGGTGTATCTGAAACATACGTCGTCCTTGTAACCACGTATTCTAGAGGTCAAAATAAGACTTTGTGTTGTTTGTAAACATGTGTCCGAAAATGCCCCGTTTTTTTGGAATAGCAACCACCATTATGAACCAAATGTCCTGAAAATTGGTGCATGTTAATATTGGTAATGTTACGTGGAAAATCCATTAATGACCTCGAGAAATTCCGAAATTGAGACTGACTGTTCTTTTCATGCAAGTTTGCACCTTTAACAGCACAAATTTTATGTTACGGATTAAATATTTGAAGAATAATTACCGAAATCAGATGCAAAAAACCCTTTGAAAGATTTTTGGTCCAACTTGTTTCTTTCGATACGACGCGTTTTAGGCGAGATAATTGGAGGACAAGGTAAAAAAGTTAGCGCTTTTACCATGAAAAGTGGCAGTGGGTATGCAACTCGCCTCTCAGCTGCTTCTTCGGGCCGGCCGCTATGGTAAAAGCGCGGACCCCTTCCACACTGTGCAGCGATTTTCTCGCTGAAAACGCGTCGTATCAAAAGAATTAAATAAAGTGGACCAAAAATCTGTCTAATGGTTTTTTGCATCTGATTTAAAATCAGATGCAAAAAACCCAAAAAATCAGCGATTTTGGTAATTATTCTTCAAATTTTTAGTCCGTAACAAAAATTTGTACCGTAAATGGTATACACGATTGCGTGGAAAGTACAGTCATACTCACTTTCTGAATCTCTCAAGGTCATTAATAAATTCCACATGTAAAAATTACCAGGGGACACCAATTTTTAGGACGTTTGGTTCATAATAGTGGTCCCTATTCCAAAAAAACCACACATTTTTTAAAACTTTGGGGGGGCTGTAACTCGAAAGGGGGGCATTTTCGGACACATGTTTATGGGTGAAAAAGTCTAATTTTGACCTCTAAAATGCGTGGTTACAAGGACGACGTATATTTCTTATACACTCTGTATATCCCGTCACACATAATTGAGACGATTATAAAACATTTTACAAGTAATTCAATAACTAAACGAAACTTTATCTGAAATGCTGAAACGTAGGAATGTTGGAATAGACTTATAGCCTGCCAATTATTGGCAATAGTGGGTTTCCAGCTATTAACCCTTGTGAGCCTAAAGTATTTCGGTAACACAAAGGACTAAGGGGGGGGGGTGTTTTTGTACCCCAAGGATATTTTCATGCAGCACAGTCAGTATCAATAATTTTGAAACTTTAATGGATGGATTATGTACTTAGTACCCTAAGAGAGTAATTTATGTGAAATTTGAGTAAATTTTTGCTATGTTGCCAAATTTACACCTACTTTTAAAAAAAATGTCAAAATAAAAAAAATGGAAAAAATGAAATGAGGTACTATCTTATTTTTCCATTTTTGATAAATTTCCAATTTTTTTTCAATGATCTGACTTAAAATTCTTAATTTACATAAAATTTCCGTAAAATTCACTGTAATAGATGGTTCCAAACTTAAAACTGGCAGGACGCAGGGGGGGGGGGGGTAATGGGTATATTTGTACCCCAACACTTTAAATTTCTATAATATCGACAAAAATTCATAAAAATTAATGAAATTTGGTGGACGTGGTCTAAGTATTCTATCTTAAAATGTCATGAAGTCCCAAAAAATTTTGAGCAGTTTTGACAAAATGGCGTCAAAAAAACTGGCCTGGGGTACAAATCTACCCCCCCCCTTAGGCTCACAAGGGTTAAAAATGCGTGAAACAATCGATTTTTTCTGAAAGCAACTGCTTCCGTGAGGAATCGAATGTTTTACTCATTTTCATATATATAAATGAAGGAAAACGACAGATGCTAAATGGGCACCTTGCTAACTTTTGCTTTAAGCCAGGGACTTGAACCGCTAAGAAAATATCGGTTCGGTTCTCGGTTCAAGCCTTCATAAAAACCCGGTTCGCGGTTCGGAACCGGTTCGCGATGACTTTAAGTTCAGTTCCGACCGGTTCACAGAAGTGCGAACCGGTTCAAGCCGAACCGGTTCGAACCGGAGTCTTGAACCGGTTCAGTTCCAAATGTTCCAATGATGCGCTTTGTTTTGGCATTTTCTCATTGACACGTAATTTTCCTAGATAGTAAATAGAACAACCTATGAAATGATTTAAAATATTGCCTGTTTAATAATAATAGAAGTGATTTGGATAATAAAGGAAACCAGAAGCAAACAATAGACTTCTTGAAAAATGACATTTTTCATGAAATTAAAAGAATAATAATACATATTCTATCTTTTCTGAAATTATTTTAAGAACGCTTTCACGATAACGAGAATTGCATGTCGCCAGGCCGGCCAGGGGCTTCGTAGCATATGTGAAGGATAAAAAGTTAAACCGCAGTGATTTGTCATCGTAACTCTGTACGAAGGAGGGGAAGAAATATCAGGGTAAAAATTATCATCGCCGCGGAATATATCACACTTTTTCAGGCGGAATTTGTACACTTTTTAACAGTCGCAATAAAGAGTGATGGTTAGATTGAAAGGGCAATTTTTTTTCCGAAAAACATTGAAATACGTTTGCTTCGTCAATTTTTATCTGTAGTAGCTGTTTTATCTTTCATTATTCATGTACCGGTTCGAACCGCCTTTCATTTTCGATGAACCGGTTCGAACCGGAATTTTAGAAGTTGGTTTCAGGTTTGGTTCGCGGTTCAACAAATTTAGAAAAAACGGTTCGCGGTTCGGTTCACGATTCAGAAAATTCGCGGTTCGGAGCGGTTTTCGGTTCACGGTTCGGTTCGGTTCAAGTCCCTGCAGTTTAAGCGACTGAGTTGTTTATTCGCAAGTAAAACCCAGCGAAAATTAGGATGAGCATTTTGTTAGTCTGTGAGTGAATGTCGTAACTTTTCGATGTGATCATTGCAATTTTCGCTGGATTATACGCAAGGATTAACTTATTCATTCATTTACAGCAAAAGTTAGCAAGAGCCCCATTGCACGCATACTTTGCTGCTGCATCCCGCATAATATTAATTGATAAATACAACATGATGTTCCATTGTTCCCCGACCGATGGAACCGTTAAAAACACGATTTGATGACCGGGTGAAAGGACTAAAATTACCAAAGAGTCTACTTACGAGTTGGAGTTTGGTGACGTATATCTTCCACCATAGATACTTTTGAACTGATGGGCCCAGTGCGGACAAGAAATAGTATGTGTACATAACAATGTGAACTAAACAGTTGAGTATTCCACAGATAAGTATTTGATGAGCTGAAATTTAAAATAAAAGGCAAAAAAAAAACTATTTGAGCACTAATCAATCTATACAAATATTTGTGGCAAACTTAAGAGCTGCCGTTTTGTTTAAATTTAATGTCAGCGGTCAATTCAGCCATGATTCTCCCAGTAGACCAAAAAGTTTCACAGTTCAATTCGCTGTTCATAGTGTATATAACTGGAACGCAAGACAGTATTCCGCAGAATGGTCAGTAACCATTTCTCCACGGGTAGAATAGACCCTGCCTTGTATAAAGATTTGAAGTTATTTTGATAATTTAAGAATGATTCCACCGATTCAGCTAAAACATTACGATTGTGAGTATTTTCGTCCGAGACAGACATAAACTGAACTGAACTGTGTAATATTTTGGTGAATCGGGTGGTGGAATCATCCTAGTGCATTTAAAAAACGTCATTAAATCTATACAAAATGGTGGTAGCTCTAATCTCTGGTAAATACGATATACTGTGCTGGAAGTTGCTCATGCATGAGTGATTTTAAAAAATACCATCGCGATTTCTTTGACAACGGCTGAATTTCGAAAAAGGCTAACCCTGAGTCTAATTAAACATAGAGGGACACGGTTTGGGGGAACTAATATTCTGGTAGCCTTCTAGAGAGGGGGAGGTTGTACCTCCACCAAATGAAATTATCTTCAAAAAGAGCATTTAATAAAAGAAAGTAGGCACCGACCGTAGGTCAATTCTATTCTTAGCGTTCAATATATGGAAGGCTAATGTCCAATGTCCCATAACGGCTCAATTTCAGTCAGTCTATTTTAATAATACCTTTTAGAAAATCAAGAAAACTCAAACATTTTTGGGGGGGCTCCGCGCCCCATTTTTTTTTCCACCAAATGATAAAGAGTGGCACATCATTGGAAAGAAGACGTTCTGAGGATTCAGAAAGTTTTTAGTTTTTGAAAAAAATATTAATTCAAAGCGAAGTTATGGGCCTCTAAAGTATAGGGTAGCTACTTGGCCGCCATTTTGTTTTGGGAGGGGCTACCGAAAATCTGAAAAAACGAAATTACTCAGTTTTTTGAGCCCTTTTGAATGATGAAATAAAAAATACCCCCTTCTATTTGAAATATGCGATATATTGGCAACACGGGGTACATTTTGGGGGCTACGCCCCTCCTAAAGGGGGCCGATTGCCCCCCGATATTTTCTCGGAAGTCGCTTAAGGGTAATGGATTATTCCTGAATTTTTCAGATTTTTACAATCAACCAGGCGCTCACAGCAAAAGTGTGAACTCATTTCTCGGACACCCTGTATAATTTATTAACAGAGAGGCAGCCAGATTGTACAGCCTCGATGTTTGTGCGGAAAAGACTAGCAGCCGGTCAAAGTAAAAAATTGGGTAAACTTGAAAAAAGCAAACCTCTGCAGTAATTGAAGTATGACCAGGATGTGAGAAGCATGGTGACGTGATGATAAACATGAAGGAAATTGACATGAGCTTGTTTTTTCCTCAGCACCAAAAATACCTGCGATTATATGAAAAAATATATTTTATTCGACTGAATATTGATGACCACTTATATGATGTGTTTATGTTGAGCCTCATCTTTGAAATTGACCTTTCCGCGAAATGGTCGGGAGTTTCACTCACCAATCTGTGACATTAGTTTGAAAAGTAACCATTCCACGGAACTTTTAGAAGAGCTCACCAATCCGTGAAATGGACCTAAAACTGACCATTTCGTGAAATAGACAGCGAAATATTCATCATATTCTACGGAATTGCAGCAGCGTATTATGGGCGTGAGATGATATATGAATAGATAGGGATGTTATTTGCAAACTGAGCAGAAAAAAAGCAATGAATAGAAAATACAAGTAGGTACGAATGCAAAGAATTTCAGTAAAAATTTTAAGTTTTTTCATGATCTTCAGCTTTTACAATGTGAACAAAAGGTGGCACGCAGTACCTACGTATTGCATTTCATGATTTTATTATTTTTATAGCAGAGGCATTAGACAAGATTTGATATTGGTGATCGCGCGTAAAAAATGTTGCAGTTCCTGAATTTGACAGAGGATGCCCAAAAATCTCCACAAATTAAGCTGGTGGGTCGTCTAAAATAATACTGAGAATGACAAATGGGTCCTATATGAACGAAGGAAATTCTATAATGGATAACCAAAAAGCATAACAAAGTTAGAGTGTCCCACTGATATAACAAACGTTGAAAACTATGCCGGGACCGGACGGAATTCCGGGATCCCGGGTCACTTGCCCTAAAGTATTAGCCCTAAATGCAGATTACCTATAGGTTTTTTGTCTAAAAGCAGTTGCCCTCCACAGTTTGATCTAAAGTCTATTTTATCTAAATGTTTCTTTGCCAAAAATTTTGGCTGGCGTGTACGCTTCCTTCTCATGAAATTGTTGCTATTGGAGAGGAAAGAGAGTAAACTGTAAATAATTTTCATAACTAACCTATGAACGGACGAAATCTCGTATCCGTCAAAATTATTGATTGCTCTGTTACTATCAAAATTATTGTGTGCCCTGGTTTTGTTTCTTTTGGTTTTTTGTTCACTGTTTTACAATGGCAAAATTTGTCAAATCTACAAAAGGTAAAAAAATCATGTCAAGATTTGTGACGAGAACGCACTTGATGATTGTTTCTGAGTAGAAGGATACAAATACTCCCTCTAACGTTAAAAGGTAACGACGGCTATCCTTCTTTGGTGAAAATGGCTTTTTAAGGATTTTTTGCCTTAAAGATTTCAGGTAAAAAGGAGTCTGAGGTAAAACGCGTTTTAGGTGAAAATCGTTTGGGCAACTTTCTTTAGGTAAAAAACTAGTAAGTTATCTATTAGATCAAATGTTTTAGGGCAAACGTCCGGGGACCAATTCCTGTGACCCTTTCACGGAATGATCAGTTTTAGGTTCCTTTCACTGTTTGGTCACCAGTTTTAAAAGTTCCATGGATTAGTCAGAATTCCTCTGCCAATTCCGCGGAACGTAGTCACTTTTGAAACTCATTTCACTGATTGGTCAGTACCTCTGACCTTTCAGCGGAAATTCGCGGATTGGTCATTATCACAGATAACCTTACCACCCCTTCTCTCTTCAAGCTGTTATTAATAATTATTTGAAACTGTGAAACTCAATGAGCTCCACCTCTTTAGGTGTTCCTTTCGGGGGGGGGGGGGTAGAACAACTTATTAGTTTTTGAGATACAATAGAAGCTTAGAAACTTTTGGGACAGGCCTGGTAAAGGCTCTTCCTTTACAAACATAACTGTTTAATTAGAGCTGAAGCTTCGCGTTATCAGTGCAACCAGAACCTGTCCTCTGCCTTTTTCCTCTTTTTACTGAGCCTCGTGGGTGAGTAAAAAAACTAAAATATTTATGAATTTCAATTCAATGAGGTATGGAACTGTGTGGAAATGAGCTTGAAATCAATAAAAAGAAATGAGAGTTCTTGGTCCATAGCTATAATTTGGTAATTTTACTTGGAAAAATCACCAAGAAGACATTTTTGCGTCCTTTATAACTTGCTGCTTTAGTAAAATAGTACCCCCTATGCGAGCTTTACTTTTGCTGCCATCTTAAAAAATAGAAGACTAAATATGTTTTATCGATTAAGCATCATAAATGCTCGTATATGAAATAATAAATTGCTGTAAATGCATCATACGATAAAGAAAAAGAAGAAAACCTTCGTGACAAAATATTTTACGATGTTTTTTGGTTTGTTTTGTTTGTTTGTTTGTTTGTTTTTTTTACAATACAGCTATATTCTACATTTTCAACGAGTACAACAAATCGTTTAGACGATAAGAAGCCCCCCCCCCTAGCTGGTGGACAACGACATCAAAAGAAATTCATAAAGTGTCAAAAATAGTCAATTCATTAAAACTCACAGTATCCAAGAGATCGTAAAGTCTACTTAAGTAGAAACACCAGACACCCCAGATAAACTAAAATTGGAAAATATGAAATTAGAATGAGATATGTTAATGGGTAATACAAATATAAAATTGGCTTACTAATGGCCAAATTAGCACCCGTTAGAAACTGCGGGTAGCTATTGTCACTACTTAGATCGATTTGACTCCGATCGTTGAAGCCGTTTGCTTTCGTCAGCGGGGTCGAATAGGCTCGTTAGGCTCGGGAAAACTGTAACTCACAGTTGGGATGAAGGACATATGTATTTTAATATTTAGAAATTTAAAAAGAACACATTGACTCCAAATCTCTGCAGTCAATGTAATATTCTGCTCAGTGGCGTAAACTTGATATTCTTTTTAATATGGATGGAGGGGAGCAGCCTCTGGATAGATGTATGTACTATGATAGATCCGGTGAGCAATTCCCAAGGGGAACCCGGGGGGGAGGGGGGGTCTTATCCTATCCCAGAAAAATGTGGTCAGGTTCTCCGAGACGTTATTTTCTGCAATTTTATTTGCTTCAAAAATCGCGCAAAATTTACCGTTAAAAGTTAATGGACTTAATTTTTTATTTTTTTAACTTCATTGATAAAAGAGGAATTCTTAATTCTAGACGTACTTTATGAGCAGTTTAAGGGTAAGTCTGAGCTTCCTCTGTCCATTTCTCTTCTCCTTAGTTTTTGTTTAGGTAATTATTCCCTTCTATCTTTTTCCCCTTGCTTTTTTGTCATTTCCCTATTGCTATTCTCTTCGTTTCTCTCGTCCTTTTTATCCCTCCCCTTTTTCATAAAATTTTGGAAGGGATGAGGGCTTTGCGTCTCAGCGCGGGCAAGCTGCAAGTGGAGAAAATCAACACCTGTTTGGGAAGTGAAGCTTCAAAATTGGACCAAACGGACAAAAACGTTGCCTTGGAACTACAGTTACCTACTCGTCATTTGAAGTTTTTAATTGATTGGTCCGTCGAAATCCGGAAAAAGCTATTTCAAAATTTAACCATTTAAGGCCAAGGCGCGATGAGAAGGTCTAAGTTCAACATAGAGACCCCCATTTTTCGAGGCTCATATGCAGCCAAATCACAACTATCTCATCGCTAAGAGCCGTTTCTCCTAAAGATATACCAACACCCCTCCCATACTGAAGGAGCGAGGTTTGTAGTTAGGCAACATTTGATCTATTCAAACTCTTGCAAAATAGTTTAATTCGATAGTGTGTAACGCATAATTCGATCTTCATTATTCAAACCCATGGGGAAAAATTGAATTATACGGTCTTCCCCAAGGGTTCAAAGAATGAACCAAATTCAACGTAGACAGAGCTATATTACACGCTACAAACCTGGTCATCTCTGCAGTATAAGAACGAAAAAAAAACCGTTTACTTACATGCGAACAATAATTTATGAAGAAAGAGTGGAATGTAAAGACTTATCAAACTTACACAATCATAGGAGGGATTGCTCTTTTCTACGGGTGAACAGTTATTCAAGTCACCAAAGAATGACATTATGTTTGGTGTTCGGACTGCCTAAAAAAGTAAGTGAACGATTACTTAAGCAAACGAATGGGTTAGAAAAAATAAAAGAACTGAATTAAGTGACGATAGTTGTGTATGAAAGCCATTGAGCAGAAGAGCCATGCCGTTGATTTATAACACATTAATTCCTAAGTGCGTCTGCAAAGTCCGTTGAGCTTCAGAGTAACTTTCAGCTCCAAAAACTTCAGATTATGACTACACACGCTATTGTGGAATCGACATAGTTTTCTGACGGTCCAACATTTTACAGTCAGTTCACCCCATTTTTTTAAGGATACATATGATGACAGTTGCAAGCATTTGACGCCATTTGACGAATTATTAACTGCGGCGGCATTCAGGTGAAAAGCAGCAATAATAAATATACACTCTTTGCATTTTGGATAATTTTCATAGGATGAATAGCAATTTTTATTTTAACAAATGGTCAACAAAATGAGTTTATCCAAAATTTAGCAACTTCACAGCGCTCGACGTTGAACACAGCGCAAACCGCAAGCTGGTGAAACTTTCTGTCCAGAAGTTATAGCCACTCAAAGTTAATTTAAAAAGAGCTGAAAAGGGAGTTTCGCCGACACCATATTTGAAGAGAGCACCAATATCTCCAGCCACTAAACAATGTATATAATTTATACTCCGGGAGTTTTCCGGGTTCTTAAATTCATTTCACCGCAAAAGTTTTAAACCAAATTTACAGGGTGTACGTGTACCAGACCACCCGGATAGGGCATTTTTCTCGCAAACTACTGAACCTGATGATTTGAAACAAAACCGTCCGATCGGGAATTTCCCCCAAATTTTCCGTTTTTTATATTTTCAAAAGCCCCCGAAAGTCCCTCGGGGGGTTTGGGGGGGGAGGCTCAAGCACATTTTCTTCAAAAAGTCTTCAAAAAATATCCCCCAATTTTTGGAGTTATAGGGGCTTTTTGGAATTCTTTTGAATCGGCCTTTGTGACCACCCTGTTCACAATTTCTCAAAATCATTACAGATTTTGAAAGAAAAGATCAATATCTTTCGATTGATGTGCCACATGTTACCTTTAAGAAAAAAATAAGGTTTTTTTTTGCCAAATCAAAATTTTGGGGCTTGATTGGCTCAAATCATGGAATCGCGCCAATGGGGCAGTTGCAAGGGTCTGAAATGTTGTGTTTTTTATAAAGAAAATGATCGTACTTGTTGGGCTGAGAACAATGGTGCCTTTGGTTTTTTCGTAAGTGCCCCGGTTTTGGAGATACTCACGTTCAAAGTTGTAGAAAATCGTGGGCGTAGTGACGTCACTACGCGGAATTCCCATTTAAAACAATGTATTTTGGGCCAAAATCTCATCTTCGGAACAATGGGACTTAACTAGAAACCAAACGCATTTTTGTTCTCAGCTCACCAAGGACTTTCCTTTTCTATGTAAAAACCGCAACATTTCAGACCCTTGCAACTGCCCCATGAACGGTATTGATCTGTTCTTTTAAAATCTGTAATGATTTTTGAGAAATTGTGAACAGGGTGGTCACAAGGGCCTATTCAATAAAATTCCAAAAAGCCTCAATGAATCGAAAAATTTGGGGTTTTTGGAAAAAATAAATAGGAGCAAAAATGTCACCAATTCCCTTTAATTTACGAATATGAATTTTTTTATATCTTAAAAGGAAACTTTTTTGAGAAAACTCGAAAAATTTGCTGAGGCCCCCACCCCAAACCCCCCAAGGGACTATCATGGGCTTTTGAAAATATAAAAAACGGAAAATTTGGGGTCAATTCCCTATCTGAATATTTTGTTTCAAATCATTTGATTCAGTAGTTTTTGAGGAAAATTCCCTATCAGGGTGGTCTAGTACACCCTGTATGGCTGCTGAGAAAAATGTGATAATGGCCGTATTGGGTTTGAAAATTTAGGAAAATAGATAACAAGAATGAGTTTAGGGACCCACCAAAAAAATCCCAAATTATAATTTTCACTTTTTTATACATTTTTCAGGAAAAATCAAGTAGCCATGGTTTCACTAATTTTTATGCAGTTTCGTCGTGATTATAAAGCTCTTTATTGCTCATAAAACAACGTAAAAAGCCGACACAACAACATACATTCATAATGACATTTATTAATGTTACCTTCATTTATGGTGTCGGCGAAAGCCTCTTTTCGGATCTTCTTGAAACTTTTAAGCGGCTATGGCTATTATTTGTGAACTAAAATATTCCGCTGATTGCAGTTTGTGCTATTTGAAAGAGTATAACATCCCCAATAAAAATGATAGCAGTTTGGAACCATTATAGTGCTAATTGAAATGTTGATAGCCTCATGAGTCCCACAAATTTCATACGGCAAGCAACATAATATAGTACCATTTATTGTTAGGATACAAGGACTTTATGTCCACCTCGTTTACGTCCATTTTTCCTAAGTCCACAGTGTTTATGTCCACTTTAAAGCACACTGCCATAAATTACCTGTCCACAATAAATCATAATCACAACTTTAAAGCTAACTCTTTAAAATAGTAATAAAGGGGTTTGTTAGATCATGTAAAGTTCAAGTACGAGGGGCGTTCAATAAGTAAGTATCCCCCCCTCTAAAATCCACGAAAATGGACCAAATTTAAAAAACTTTAAATGAAAATCTTCCTTAGGATATACTGAATCCAGCTATTTAAGAATCAACGCAATCGGATAAAATGCGGCCGCACACGGGCCGCGGATGCGCGTTGCGGCGTGAGCCGCTCCCGCCGGCTCGGCTGAATTTTTAGTAGCGCGCGGCTAGAGAGGCTTCTCTTCAAACGTTCATACATTTAATCAACAACCGGGGAGGGAAAAAAATCAGCGGTTAAAAACATGAGTTGGGCTTACCTTATTTCTCCACATATCCATCTTTTCGGTCCAAACAGGTCTGATATCGAGACTCCAACTTTTTGATGCCTCGCGCGTAGAAATCCTTGGGTTGATTCTTGAAAAAAGTGCTGCAAGCATTTTTGACCTCCTCCACAGATTCAAAATGCACACCACCAAGTTCCGCCTTGAAATATGGAAACAAATGAAAGTCCGATGGTGTCTTTTTTGTCTTTCGCGGTCAAAAATCGAATCACTCCCCGAAGTTCACAATCCTGGAAGACTTGAAGCGGTAGCTCCATGGCGAATACACGATAAACACTGCCACCGGACCAATTTTTTTTCGAATCCCATGGTGGTAAGAATTTATTATCAATGAATTTTTCATGTTATCGTACTACCTGTGTACTATTATCTTACTATCAATCAGGTGCGTACACCCAACTAGCGGGGAAAGGCCTTATTGTTGGCTGGAAAAGGTGATAAGCAAAACATTTCGTCGCGCGCTTGATGCCGAGCCGGCGGGAGCGGCTCACGCCGCGGCGCGCCGCAACGTGCATCCGCGGCCCGTGTGCGGCCGCATTTTATCCGATTGCGTTGATTCTTATACAGCTGGATTCAGTATATCACAAGGAAGATTTCCATCTAAAGTTTTTTAAATTTGGTCCATTTTCGTGGATTTTAGAGGGGGGGGATACTTACTTATTGAACGCCCCTCGTATTTGAAGAATTAGAAAAAAAAAAACATAAATTAGAGCTCCTATAGAATTGTGTTCGAGGAGGCCCTCACGCAAACATCTGAACATGCATGAGGATATTGAATTTTATGGAAAATTGATATATTGGACCTTAAACATATGTGGACTTACATTTTGGGAGTTTCGTGTATTGGATATAAAAATTTGACAGTCATGTAATGAATGGAGAAATAAAAATTGGACATGTCATCTGGGCACCAAGTGCCTGTGATGACTAAGGATTACTTACGATATTGGATGAAGGTATTAAAGAGGGAAAAATATTTACCAACAAGACTATATACAAATTGATTAGTACTTTGAGGGCATTGTGACACAAAAACAATGCTTTAATTTCCAGTGGTTTCCTGTTTTCCATGAATTTAGGTCCTAATTTAAATGCAAATGCTACATAAACTACAGCGAGAACCGGAACAACATGAAGGTTATCCAAAAAGTAGCAATTTTCCACGATTTTATCTGAAACATTCCGAAGATGGACAGGGGCAATCATTTCGACGCTTTGAGTGGTAAGGAGCTGTAGGAGAGGGGGGGGGGGACGCTAGAAGCAAAAGAAGCACTCTCTACGAAAACAACGCCGCTTGTATTTGGATCGCTAGACAGTAAAAATCGGGAGACTTTGCGGGACCGAAGTCAACGGCGATGGAACTGATGGTATGAACGGATGCGGTGACCGACACTGAGTTAGTAATCAGAAGAATTAATCAGGGTCAATTCTTTAGGACTGACAATGAGTCATTAGCGTAGCTAGAACGTCAAAAGCGGAGGGCTTTTGAAAAGTGATGATTTTTTGTTTTTTTGTTTTTTTGTTTGCTTGTTTGTATATTTAAAAAAATTCAAGGGCTCAGACGGACGCGGGCACTCCTACATCTACACACATTTACATCCATGTATATTAAAGGTTCCATCATTTATTTGATTGAAGAAAGTTGGTCGCCGAGTTTCCCCATCCATGCAGCGCAAACATTTATTCGGCAATAGTTCAGTCTAACAGCAACAGGAAATCCGATGATCGAAATTAAAAAGAAGACCAGTTAATGGGACGAGGACAATGAGCTAGCATAGAGGTGCAGTTTAGCGTATATTTAATGGCATTTTTCAATTCACCGATGATTATTCCGGTAGAGAAAAGGTTACACAGTTCAGTTTAGTTTAGGACTATTGAAGCACGAAAATACTCTGATTTGTATAAATCGTATCTCAATCGGTGAAGTCATCAGTAACTTTCAAAAATTTGCGGATATTTTAATAACTTCACGGTCATTCCGCAGATTGAGGAAATATTATTGATTAGAGTAATTTTCGAGCACAACAGTCGCACACTCTACAAAGCTTTGTAATCTTTGGTCAACCGGTGAAATCCTCAGTGAGTTAAAAAATGCCATTAATTATGTTTGTATACGCGAAACGGCTGCAGCTCTGCCTGGGTCAGGGGTATTCGTATAGACGAGGATGGGAGCTAGCGGTACAACAAAAGAAATTAACATTTAGGAATTTTTATGAATTCATGGTATTGAAAACGGATCGGCAACCCCTCTCCCCCCACACTCCCGGTATCATTTCTCCAACTAACACCGCGCGTATCATATCCGTTTATATTTTGTTATAGCAGATTTACTTTTGTTTCTGCAACGATTTTTTTAGATTTTCCGTTGCACCGAAACTACATTTTAATACTTGCCTATTTAGGTACTTACTTAATTCTATAGGATCCTCGAAAATTCCATGAACGTCCCTGCATATTCTAGACGACTCAACTTAAGAAAACGAATTTTTTCAGGTGGTCTACAATCATTTTCGGTCATGTTTGAAATATTTGTTGGGTCCGGGCACCCTGAAAGAGCGTTTGGGCCCCCCCCCCGGAGTTTTAGTCAATTGTTGAACATGCTTGCTGATCCATCTACAACGCATAGATCCATAGGGAACTTTCACTATCCAACTCATCAGAAAAAGCGGCCTCAATTAGAATCCAATTCGGAACGCAACGGTTTACAGTACATTTACAGTATATTGCAGTTTTGCACAAATATATCATACTGTTGCACTTTTTTGCTGTAGGGAATTTATAACAGTCAATTCAGACGTTGAAACCTCTAAAGAAATTGATGGGACACTATAAACTTACAAAATCCACTCCTCATCTCATTAAATTCTTTGAAACGCGATTATGCTACCGTGATGGCGGCGTTGGGCAGTAATCATGGAGGAGATTCCCATCTAATAATAAAGTTACTCCATCAATAAGAAGTGGCCAATAAGAGACGACTTTATTTTGGCACTGTTCATGTCATTAGGTGTCGCATGGGTCATTTTAGTCGGCTGTTAATCACTTCTCTGGTGACTAGTTACGCAGTGAATGTTCCATCCAAGCATGGAAAGAGTGACAGCGATAAGATTGGAATCTCCCATGATTAGTGTCCAATTTAACTCCGCTACTACGGTAGCACGTTTAAAAACAGTTTATGAGTTTAGGAGTGGATTTTTATCACCACCATTGCTTTGCATCGTTATTTTCAGAGGTTTTTACATCTGACCCGACCCCTAAATTGTATGTAGCTAAAATAAGAGTGGAACAACCCCATCCTTGTATCCGGAGTCCGGACTTCATTCGGTAGAATAGTGATGTCAAATAACCAGTGGCGTCGTGTGCCAACTGGCAACGTTGCAATTTGACCATTTAAAACCATGTAAAATATCGATTCGAGGGAGTGCACTGTGCACCTCCAACAGTTCGACCTTTTATATGGATTTAAATGGCCAAATTGCAAAGTTGCCAGATGGCACGCGACGCCACTGCATATAACCCTCGAAATCTGCGTTTGCCACTCGGATGAGCAGCATGTAAAAGGGATGCAATGAGCAGTGGCGTATAGCGTGCAATCCGGCAACGTTGCAGTTCGATCATCCATTTAAATCCATTAAAAAGATCGAACTACTGGGTGTTCGGTGAACACCTTCGCATTCGACCTTTTACATGGGTTTGAATGGACACAATGCAACGTTGTCAAATTGCACGCTACGCCACTGGCAATGAGCAATTCCGAAAGAGTATGTTGCCGAGTATATCGGAACCCAGTGGCGTCGCGTGCCATATGGCAACTTTGCAATTTGGCCATTTAAATCCATATAAAAGGTCGAACTGTTGGAGGTGCACAGTGCACTCCCTCGAATCGATATTTTACATGGTTTTAAATGCTCAAATTGCAACGTTGCCAGTTGGCACGCGACGCCACTGTCGGAACCTCATGGCATCAGCGTTGTAATGCGCACAATTTGTCACAATTTTTTTTTTTCAACAGTAAAGGTTAACAAAAATGACGCAAAGAAACCAAGCACGTGTGAAAGTGTCCACCGTAGATGATTTCCATCATTAATTACTGCCTCAGTTCTACTTGAAAATCACACCCCACAAATTCTCTCAACTGGCACAGCTCGTTGGGTCCGACAACCACTCAATCAGTGTTGCCAAAATTGGAGGAATATCCAATAAAATTACAGTGCCAGTTGACGCGCGGGGAAAAATGCGTATAATTTTATTATGAGCAAAACGGCAGCGCTGCTGAAAATGCTTGCTATAGGCCAACAATTTCGCCGAATGTATGTCGGCAGATTCAATTGTGTCAAAAACCACCGCATGCACCTCCCTTGTTCACACGAGACCACATCACAACTGCATCGTCACGTGATCGCGGTATCATGCGTCGGTCGCTTTTCCCGCCACAAAGACGGCGCGGCGCGCTTCAGCTCGAGCGGGTATATTTGCGAGGGGTTCGAGCAGCGCACGAGTACAAAGAGCGGGGTACCGGGGGAGCGCGAGGTTTTCCGAAGCATTGACTCCCTGCCACCCCCGCCCCGCGTCCCCCCCTCACTTTTTGCTACTACCCCCTTCCCCTCTCACCGCGACTCCCTCTCTTCCCTGCACAGTCTATTAAGTAAATACTAGGGAACAGATTAATTATTGTCATTATCATTTAGTAAAACAATTTTTGGGTCGAGCTTAATTATTACGACGAGGAGCCTCCTCCTTCCCTCTCCCAACTTGTGCGCCTCTCGCCGTACCACTAGCGTTCAATGTTCAACCTTTTCAACCGACAACCATAGTTATTGGCAGCTCGCCAACCCTCGATTGTTTCCCCCACTGTAAACAGTTGCGCGACTCCGAGATTCATCGCGAAGCTTGACGCTCGCGGGCATTTTGCGAGGCAGCACCCTCCCCTCCCCCCTCCGGGCTTCAACTTACGAGCGAGATACTTGAATACGAGATGCTGAAATGTTCATACCGATGATTATTTATAAAAAGAAAATATGTCACAACTAAATTATGTATGACCTGGAGAGAAAAAAAAATAAACAAACAAAACAAAAAAAAACAAAAACAAAAAAACCGAAAACGGAGAAGAGAGGTTAATCTTCAATTGGATAAATCAAATCCCTTGCGAATACTTCATCACTGAGATTCGAGCCTTTAATGCGCTCTCGTCAGAAAATTAAACCATCATGAAAAATGGGTTTGTTGCAAATTTTTGCAACAGCATTTAGGAAAGTCAATTCTCAAGTAAACTCGCGTGAAAATTACATTGACAGCATTGAAAAGTCTCAAAATCCACTCAAAAACTCAATGAATGCGTGTAACAAAATTCAACGATGGCAGTCGAATGAGCGGGTGACAATGGGGGAGTCGGAGTCCCATCTAAACGTGACTATCTCTATGGAGAGAAAAGTGAGTAACCTAAGCAAACCAAACCAAACCAAGCCTAATCACCCTAGCCGAATCTAACGTCATATAGACAAAGCTGCAAAAGTCCATGTTTCGATCTAGCGTGAGCCCCAATGTTTCCAGATTTTCCTATCAACTAGGTACTAATTTTATATTAGGTCAAATGGGGAGAATCAGATAACTATCCGAAAAACGGCAACACAGCTCAGGTGCAGAACTGCCGATTTGCGTGGATTTAATGGCATTTTAAACATCACCGAAAATTCCACCGGTTGAGAAAAGATTACAGAGTTTAGTTCTAGATTGTCAATCTAGTTCTAGATTGACGGAGAAAAGAAGCGCTGAAATTTCGGTAAAATATTAGGGTATGTATAGGTAGGGGCGTTTTATCATGTGACAAAGCCCAATATTTTACCTACATTTTGGTGTTTGATTTCTCCGTCAGTTAAGTTCCAATTTTTTTTTTTTAAATTTGACTAAAAAATATTGAGAAAAAATGAGTCTTTAGAGTTGAAGTATCAAAAAATGGCATGTGGCGCTATCTATTGAGCCAGAATCTCACGTCAGATAGGTGAGGAATCGCCTTAAAGGCCTTTACAAATGACCAAAATGGATCCTTGAAGTATAGTCTCCATGTGAGCATCTGGTGATTGATGCGCACCCACCACCATCATAATTTTGCGAGCCGCAATCCTTTGACGATCATCGATGTGATGTTAGGGATAGTCATTAATTATAACACAGATTCATTTCTTGTCAAGATACAAAACGATTTGGAAGTTAAGATGTCAAAATATGTTCGTTATTTTGCAAATATTTGAAAATGATTTTTGTAGCTCACCGATCAGTGGCGTAGCGTGCAATTTGGCAACGATGTGTTTTGTCCATTTAAACCCATGTATAAAAGGTCGAATGCGAAGGTGTTCACTGCTACGCCACTGGCACTGATCACCAAATGATGCCCACTCAAAAGCTAATTTGATGATTCAAAATGATCCTCTGAAGGGCTCTTTTATGAGGTCGTCTGTCCACGATAAAAGTATAACAGCTTTGCTGTGAAAAAATAATATGGAAAAACATGTGAAATTATTTTAATTTGGCCATTAAGTGACTCCTATCTTGCTTCTTTTCGTGGACTCTTCAATTTGATTATTCCAACCATACCATCCTCTTTGTTTTATTCACAAATATAATATGTTTGAGCTTCAAGGTCAATTTTCACATTCACATGCTCAACTGTGACATTCGTTTCGAAAGTTCGCATGAAAAAATTTAAGGTCCGCTCTGAGAGAGAAGAAAAAGAAAATCAAAAGAGGAGAGTGCCCCATTCTTTTGCGCTGGAGACGTTTATTATTTCTCAACAATTTGTTTGCTCCAAGCGTGCCGTTGTTTGGTCGCCGCTTGTCGCAGAAGTTAGTTCTCGTGTTCAATCCAACTTATTTATTTTGGAATAGGCCGGGGTCGAAAATCTGGCCACTGATATGTTTAGACGTAAAACAAAATTGGGAGAAGAGGGGAACAGGGGGGGAGTAGAATGTCCTGGAATTTGTATTTTCTCTCTTCGCTTATTTTAATACATGCGTTAGAAAAGGGCAGTGGGAGAGGTTATCACGTGACTGTCACCCCCTATCTTCGTTCTTTTCGTATATGTTTCCTTAAATAGGCGAAGAGAGAGAAAAGCAAATTCCTGGATACGTCACTGGAGGGTAGGAGAGAAGTCGTAGGCATAGAGGAGGTGGAAACAGAGGCAAGGCTGCCGATTGGTGTTACAGGGCTGCCGTTTTGCGTATAATCAATGCTATTTTTCAATTCACCGATGATTCCAACGGTTGAGAAAAGATTACACAGTTCAGTTCTATGAATGACTGTATAATAAACTAAAATATTCGCATCTGTGATCTTTTCTCAACCGGTGGAGTCGTCGATGACTTTAAAAAAACTTGCGGATATTTTAATTAATCAACGGAGTTTCCACCGATCAAGGAAAGATTACAGATCAGAGTATTTTCGTGCATTACAGTCATACGCTGAACTGAGCTGCGTAATCTTTTCTCAACCGGTGGAATCATCGGTGAATAGAAAAATAGCACTGATTATACGCAAAACGGCAGCCCTGTGTTCAAATCATGCCCATTTTCGCATTTAACTCAAACGTATCATTTTTGAATCTCCCTCCAAGTGTGGCAGCACCGGAACAGAAGAAGGCCGAGCAAAAGATTCAAAACCACTTGTAAATGTGCGCGACAACTCAGTTCGTTTTTTTTTTTTTTCTTTAACTTATACTATATTTCCCTAACGTATCGTACACACATATTGTATCTACGACAAAGAATGTGCGCTTAGTGGGCGGTGATAAAAAATACCGAGCCACCCCACACTCCCCTCCCCCTCCCGCCGAGAACTTCCTTCGTGTTTCGCATCGACGACATTTTTATTATGCCCTCCCTTACGACTTTCCATGATAGCTCTCTCTCTCTCTCTCTCTCTCTCTCTCTCTCTCTCTCTCTCTCTCTCTCTCTCTCTCTCTCTCTCTCTCTCTCTCTCTCTCTCTCTCTCTCTCTCTCTCTCTCTCTCTCTCCTCTCCTCTCCTCATCTTTATCGACATTCGATATTGCATTTGGTCGAAGTCGCCTCCAAACTAGATGAGAAACATATTGTTCCTCCAGTACGGGGTGCGGGGGAATGGGAAGTGAAGGGCTGGGCGGAGGTATACTTAACTGTGGCAAAGAATTGTGAGAGACAGTAGCGCACCGACAGTTTCTTCATCTCTCTCTTTTCTTCATTAAGAAACGTATGTTAGACAAGGATGGGAAAAGGGATAAAACCTCCTCTTTCTGTCCTTTTCCAACTCATGCATTCAAATGGGAAATGAGAGAGATGAAAGAGATCCTGGTTGCGCCAGTGGGGAAAGACATAGTATAGACAGCGCCCAGTCGAAAAAAAATCGTGATGTTAGTTGTATAGGCTCTAAAGCGAGTCCAAAATATATACAATAGAGCCGTAGTAGTGCAACTAGGATCTTTTCCATCCCTCTCATCTTCCCTTCGAATGTCCAAGTATAGAAGAAGAATAAATAGAGGAGGTATCATCCCCTCGTCTATCCTTGTCTAACATACGCTTTTCAATGGATAAAAGAGGATAGAGAATTTTTCGTTGCCCTTTACTTAAGGGAACCAAATAGAAATGATCAAAATGAGAACTTGTCGATTCCATATGAACTTCGACAGCGGCAAGCAAAAGACAGTTGTAGAGAAACGACTGACGTCAGGGGGCCTCCTATATTATTGATGGTACGTTGAGAAGGGGACTTTGGGGCTCAAACTCACTTCTTCTCGCATATTTTTGGACGCGAGCTTAAGAGAGAGAGGCTGGAGGAGGAGGAAAAAAGCTTCGTTTTTCCCTGATTTTTTCCTTTACTTTCTCTTTATCGCTACGCTGCTCTTCAGAGGGCGGGGGGGGGGGGGGGGGTTGAAGGGGACTGATCGAAATTGCGATCAGCTCCGAAAAAAAAATGGAGTCTTACTTGTCTAGTTCCTTGAGTTCGTTAATTCTTAACCCTTTTACGACGTGAGGTTACTGCAGGAAATCAGCACGAGATTACGCAAATTTAGTGAGTAGTTAACTATTCATACCCCGCGGTGTTGATTTTGCTTATTTCTCTAAATGAAGGCGGTGGTCACGAAACTTTTTTTTTTTTTTTTTTTTTTTTTACAAATGCCTGCAATTTGGAGTACGTAGCTTTTACGGTCAGTGCGGAATGAAAATTGTGCGGCAGCTCGAGTTGTTATACGTCAACAAAACTCCGTCGTATCGAAAGCGTTAATCACTAAGAAAAAAAAAGTTCGTCACTTTTTGAGTAACGTAACCTCCTTCCCTCACTCCTGGCCCCACTTTTATAGTCCGTGGACTTTTGATTCCTAACAAACTCCGGTTGAATCTTCGGTTGATCAACGAATTTGTCCTTTTTTCTCTCTCTCCCTGCCACTTTTTACGCGTACGTTAGAAATGGGCTGATTAGGGGAAGTCACGCGACGTTCACTCCTTCCTCTTTCTTTTTCTAATACACTCGTTCAAATGAGTAAAAAGAGGAATTAGAAAATAACAGATTATGGGCAGTGATGTGACTCTCACCTAGGGCTGCCGTTTTGCGTATAATCAGTGCTATTTTTCTATTCACCGATGATTCCACCGGTTGAGAAAAGATTACACAGCTCAGTTCAGCGTATGACTGTGATGCACGAAAATACTCTGATCTGCAATCTTTCCTTAATCGGTGGAAACTCCGTTGATTAATTAAAATATCCGCAAGTTTTTTAAAGTCATCGACGACTCCACCGGTTGAGATAAGATCACAAATGCGAATATTTTAGTTTATTACAGTCATTCATAGAACTGAACTGTGTAATCTTTTCTCAACCGTTGGAATCATCGGTGAATTGAAAAATAGCATTGATTATACTCAAAACGGCAGCCCTGTTCTCACCCGTTCCTCCTTCCTTTCCTAACACACGCATTCAATTGAGAAAATAGAGAAATGAGAGAAGGAAATTTTAGGGGCAGTCATGTGACTTTCACCTTTTCCTCTTTCCTTTTTTAACACTCGCGTTCAAATGAGAGAAGAGAGTATTGAACAATTATGATTCCTCTACGGTTGGAGTTAAGCATTTATTTGACTAGGTACTGGTCACTCTTTTCTTTGTTGAAGAAGAAAAAAAAGGAGGAAGGCTCACGCCGGAAAATCTACCGGCTTGAAAATCAGTATTGATATATCTCTTCAATAAATTCACTGTAATTTTTCTTGGTTTAAATGGAATTGTTTCCTGATTGTTCCTGCACAGAAAAAACAAAACAAACAGAAAAACCCACTTTGGTAGCGCTGACAAAACCTTATGTAGAAAAATGACTCAGCTTACCAAATATTTTGTTCAGCAAACCAAAGGTTTTGTACGCATAACCAAAGAGATTTTGCGGATTGAAATATATTTATTCAGGGGAACAAAATATTTAGTTTGCTCTACTAAAGTCGTTTACTGGGGCATTTTGCTATCAAAGATTAAGTTGTTTCCGTTTTTTTCTGAGTGGCAGTCATTGGCGTAGCTAGACAAATTTTCTGGGATGCGGTAAAAGTGAAAATCCCACCGGAGGACGGGGGCTTATAGGAGGACGCCCTTAAGTTTAGAAGGAGTCCGAGAGAGTTTCCTCCCCCGGGAAATTGTATAAATTTAAATTTTATCAAACGCAAAATCACGCTTTATCCGTTCGAATTTGAAAATATCATGAACTTACTAAATAGATTTTGACGATAAAGTTTCGAATTAGTTTCATCCAAGTCTACCGGTTTCACCCGTTTCATTCTCGAAACATTCCAAACTGAATTTTCTCAAACTATATGTGATAATGTGATTTTTTTTTTCTCTCTTGGGATTGCCTTGAGCGGGCCTGGTGGCCTACCCCTAGCTATGCCAATGGTGGCAGCACATGTAATATGACTTCATCGAAATCATTTTTATCATTCATAAATAATACATTTTATTTTGTTTTATTTCCGTTTTATTGTCAGCTTGGAATAGAATGAGTGGGAGCACATCCTCGGAGGAGGAACACGACTACCCGGAATTCATCGATCGTGAGTCAAATTAATTATTTCAACTCAACAGTCTTTTCCGCCTACTAAGCAAGCACTAACATGTTAACATGCTCACATGCTCAACTGCGCACATCACGACGCAAAGTCGCATTTCTTTCCATGAGGTATTTTTATATTATTCTTCGTTTTATTCTTTCATCTCTATGTCATGCATTTGATTTTGCCACTAACTTTCTTAATGCGGCGCACTATGTGGTATTTGACCAAAAAAGCTGGCATAAACTCAAAAAAAAAAGTCGCTGTTGGGAAAAACTGTTGTAATACTCGGAATCTACATAGATTTTTGCATTAGAAACTTATATTTAGCGGGTCAAAACTAGGTTAATTCACCTAGAATCCACCAGGGGAAAAATCAGTATTACCACCATTAAATTTAGGCTCAGCACGAGACTATAATCAAAGTAAAAAAAAAGTGTTTCAAATGATGTCAGAACAAAATTTTTGTACATGGATAGTCTGCCTGAAGGTATTTACAATCATTTTATGCCTATTTTATCCAATTTTAATTTGAATTTGATATGTTTTTGCTACTTCTAAGTTTTTAGGTAAAAACGTATTTCCGATTTTCAAGAGAACTTAAGTTCAAACATCCTGCCACATCCCACGGGTATATATATATGGTAAATGGTAGTCCTTAGTGCGTACTAATAGGCCTTGAAGTCAGAAGTTGCGAAAAATGCGGCTTTTCCGGGAAAATTAGTTCGAATTTTGCATTTTTACACGAAATTCTCGTTTTCACGTGTCGTAGAGGCGACGAGTGAAATTTGGCAACACCGTCCAAATGACTTGAAACTCACTATCCACGGGTACTTTTTAACGCTGAATTCAAGTTTTGCGTCTGTTTTTCAAAATTCAAAAATCCAAGATGGCTGCCGACCGATTAGCCGAAAAAATTATCGGCAGCCATCTTGGATTTTCGAATTTTGAAAAACTGATGCAAAATTTGAATTCAGCGTTAAAAAATACCCCCAGATACCAAATTCCAAGTCATTAGGACTGTAAAAACAGTTAATGCCAACTTTTCCGGTCAAATACCACATAGTGCGGCGTCTCTATGTACATATTACATATTTGTAAAGAGTGAATAAAATATCACGTGGGCAATATTTGATTGATCAAATAATCTTAGGCTATAGGAGCGCCACCGTTGCATGATATATCGCCCCTTTGTTTATACATATGTCTAACAGCGGCGTTTAACGGCTGAAAGAGGTAATTGGAGCCGAAACTGCGTTATTTTATTCATTTGATGCATCTCAAGGATTAATTTCTAAAATGACCAAAAGAATCTATAAAAGTGTAGCAAGCGGGCTGATCATTTACTTTTTAGCTAAACCGATAGTATGGACTGCGTGGCCTTGACTGACGCTACTGGTCTAGTACTGTAGGACTTGGCCGCGTTGCTATGGTGACCATTGTTAACAGTCCTATTGTAAGTACTATTGTAATGGGAACTATCGGGACTATTTGAACTGTATGGTAATCATAGCAACAGTCACGTCCTACGCAATGCTCGACCATTAACGTCTCTCATAGACAGTCTTAACTATCGGTTTGACGAAAAAGTAATGATCAGCCTGCATTACAGGTGTACAATTATATCTACCTACTATCGACGAATTAAATACTATCGCGAGATTTTCAGGGGCTGATTTTCGCATTTAAACTTGAAATCTTTGCCCCCCCTTTACCCCCAAGGCACTGTTGGTGGCTTCTGAAAATATCAAAAATGAAAAATTTGCATGGGTCAGTTCCCCTTCCGACTTTCTTGCTTCAAATCATTTGGCTCAGTAGTTTTCGAGAAAAATGCCCTATCAAGCTGGTCTGGTACACTCGGTTCAATATTTCCACCAAGGGACTGTAAGTAACCACTGCCGTAGTTATGCCAGTGAGTGCGGGACTGATATGCATCGGCTCTCCCGGCCTAAGGAGTATGAAGAGTGGCCGAACCGGAACCTTCAAGGCGAAACTTATAGATCGTGAAAATCTAGCTACAATTTTTAATTCGTTGATAGTGTTCATAGCGCTCATAGCTCCGTGCATCCGTGTCCAAATCTCCATGAACGAATTGATTTCAGTCTTGCCAAATGCAAGAAATTACGCTTTATATCGAGTTAATGGGGGGAAAAAATGCCTAATATTATTCGCAAAAAGGGCAGCTTTGATTAATTCCAGTACATTCGACGAAAATCCTTCAAATTATAAAGACTTCCGTATGATTTGGAGGAGTCCTATGAACAGCAGGCAAATTCAGGCTTCAAGAAGATTTGGGCAGGGAAAATACAGGGTATGCTAATGCATCAAGATATTGAAGCACTTTTTGGCTCGAAGATGTATTGGGGACAGTCTGCGTCCTGTTTCGGATCGAAAGAACATATTCAGACCGTTATATTATCAAAGGCATAATCCGCAATAGGTATAACAAACAAGAGCTGCAAGAGTATGAAGGATATGTATCAAGTGCGCGGACCCTCCTTGGGTATGAGATGTGAATAATGTAACCAAGAGAATCGACCCTCTAGCCAAGACAGCGATGGTGAATGTGAATGCTGACGAGACCAACCGGCGCGGGCCGTAGAGCGTTGAATGCTTGAATGTTTCCAAAGCTTTGACTCTGATATACCCATACCATTAAAATATCAAGATGAAAACACTGCTGCCAAATCTTTTTACTACCCATTAAAAATAAATTCTAAGTTTAAGGACTTTCCTAGATGATACACTCTGGCAACCGTGTGGATAGAGCCTCGAGGCGAAATTTATGACGCAGCGAATTAATGCGGTTCCTCCTGGGACGAACTATGAACCGTTGATTTATGGGAAACTCACCTCTTCCAAGAGAGAACTCATCGCTTAAAAAATCAACCATATTCTTGTTTCAAATAATCCCCTCCACCCCCCCCCCAAAAAAAAGCTGAACACTATCATATTATAAATAGACTGTTTAAGTGGAAACAAGGAAAATTGATTGATCACCGAAATTTATACCTTGCATGTTTTAAATAAAAAGCTGGTTTGATATAATTTTCCTTCAATTGAGAAGATTTCTATCTGGCGTTTCCTGTTTATTATCCTCTACTCATACGTGGGATGCGATGAGTAACCAGGAAAATTCTCTAGGAGGGGCCTTCGATCACATCCCAAATATGAAAATGGGTTTTCCTCAAAATCATAGGTTTTGCTTACTTTTTCTTTCGTTTATTTTTCTCCTTATTCTCCTCTAATCCTGTTTATCTTTTTTGAGGTTTTCTAAGCGGGAGGGGGTTCGAAATACTTCTCCCCTCCAGCTATTCGTAATTACAACCATTAAAGCAGACACCTACTGGAGCTTTTTTTAACAAAATTCCAAGGTGGCCTTTGTATAGCGAATCACTACAAGGTAGCCCCGTCAAATCAAGCTGTAGCAAACTTTTGCTACAGCAAACGATTTAAAGATCGATTTCAATGTGAAAACCTGATACACAACGATGGTAGCGCTAAAAACTTATGAAATTCACTCTTATTCTCATGAAATTCTTTCAAGTGCTCGATCGTAATAGCTGTGCACGGCACTATTAATGGGAGCTGTTCAGTCTGAAATACACCCTCTTCCATGGAGGTTTGACGCCTTCTCATGGTTCTACTTTTTATCATGGGTGGCAACAGAAAAATGTCGAGAGAGGGAACAAAATATTTGTCCAGTTGTTTTTCTTTTCTCCATTTTTATTTTCATTCATATTTTCTAGGAAAAAAGCCTTTATTTTCTTCAACCCCAGCCTCCAATTCCGACCCACTCAGTCGCGTAGCGTGCAATGTGACAACGTTGTACTGCGTCCATTTAAACCAATTTAAAAATTCGAATGCGAAGGTGTTCACCGAACACCCAATAGTTCGATCTTTTTCATGGGTATAAGTGGACGAACTGCAATGTTGCCAAATTGCACGCTACTCCACTGGACCCACTATGAATAGATCCAAGACGCTAAAACCATCGATGGTTTTTTTAATTTCATAAATGACGCGGCCAATATGCAAACATCAAGACAAAATTGTTTTCTGAGTGTGATTTTTTTCTGTTTTGTGTGAGAACAGAGATTTTGAATCTTTCCATCTGATTCGGTTTTATATTAAATTTTAATTTATTTAAGAGCCGGAACACGCAAAAAAGAACCATCGAATATTGAAACCATCAATTTTTTTTATATTTGTGTTTGTGAGCATTCTTAAACAAAATCGTGTTCATTTGTAAAGTATTGACTAAAAAAATGCACGTTCACTTAGTCATTACGGAAGCTTTCGCTTTTCCTCGACCGATAGTAGCTCAAAATTGTTTCGTGCGACGCTTTAAATTTCAAATTTCATAGCCGTGTCCTCACTCCCTCTCTCCATAAGAAAATTTGTCGCCGCTCTGATCCATAGTTTTTTGGCCTAGCTTGACCACAGACGCCAATGATTTGTCTACATGCATGGGACTCGAGCTTTTGGAGAATTGGAGATTTGTTTTCTTGCTTGAATTTTGTAACAGAGTGCAATGTAGTTCAAATATCATTATTAACCCTTTATTGCTTGATTTTCACTTTTATCAAAAACACATGATTTTTTGGTCGGTTTTGACTTCTAAGACCATAGTTAATCACCAACATTGTGTTTTTGTGTGCGAAAGCCGTTAAAAGTAGCTTAATAGCACTTACAAAGACCAGAAGCGAATTTGTCGAACGAATTGTGTTCTCTGACGCTTCAGCGGGTCGATCCTTGAAATTCACGACTTTTGGGTAGACTGGATAAGAATGGAAAACGGTGATTGGTGGAGACGAGTCACGTAGTTGCCCAGTCTATTCAAAATACTGAATGGATTAGATAAGTTATCGGGTACTCCAAGACTGCCCGATAAATTATCTAATCCATTCCGTATTTTGATTAGACTGGGCAACCACGTGACTCGTCTCCACCAATCACCGTTTCCCATTCTTATCCAGTCTACCCAAAAGTCGTGAATTTCAAGGATCGGCCCGCAGATGGCGTTTAATGTGGGTTTGTAAACATTGACAATTTTTGCATGTACGGTACTTGTTTTTCTTATTTATGTGCGACTTTTTCCGTATTTTTGTGCAAGGTCTGTTTCTGCAAGTCTAAATTTTGACAATTTTTTTTTTTTTTTTTTTTTTTTTTTCATTATGAGCAACGGAATCTACAAAGCAAACCGGAAAAAAAGCCTCGGGATTTTTGGTTATTTTCTAGCCCTTAAACGATTATGGATGTGTTAGTGGGGAAAAAATATATGTGATTAAGCAATGCACAAATTATTAAAAGTTCTAAAAGTTGAATGACATGTATAGTATATATCACTTGAGGACTGCATCAGTCAAAAAGGTGATTGTGACGAAAATCTGTTTTGAGAAAATTACGTTTAAACTTTTAAATAGGCACCAATTTCCCCTCACTCGCTTTTACTATTTTATCTACTGTGACGAGCTCTTTGCAAATCTCAGCATGGTACCTATGCAGTATATTTAAGGATACGCAGAATCGGAAAATCCCTGTGCTGCAAAAAGGGCGGTTGATGAGCATTTGACTTCTTCTCGGATCAGTCTTCAATAGGGCTTTTTCTAACTTTTGCTATATGCGATTGAATAGTTAATTCAAGAGTAAAATTTAGCGAAAATCACGATCAGCACAATAAAAAATTACGAAATTTACTCACAGACTCACAAAATTACTTCAAAGTTTAAGGCACAATGACGAAGCTACGCAAATACTATGGGATATTCCTATCTAATTGTATGAATGAATGCTTTCCTTAGTGGGGTTTTAAAGAGAGAAAGACAAATTAGATAGGAATTTTCTATACCTGCATATCCATATTTACTATAAATTGGCCCACTTATATAGGTGTTATAGGAAGGATTCCTGTCTAGTTTTTCACTCTCCCTACAGAAACACACAGATGACAGCCTCCAATTAGATAAGAATCTATCATCGTCCCTGCGTCGCTCATCCATCATCACGCTTTAAACTTTTAAGACATTTTGTAAGTGTAAGAGAGAATTCCGCAATGATTTAAAGTGCTTATTTGAATTTTCGCTGAATTTTACTCAAAATTTAAAGATAGCCCCCATTACTCTCCAATCACCGAAAAAAATGGCATGAAGATTGGTTGTATCATAAGCTTGAATGCCAAGAAGGCCAAAAAATTTAATTTAAAACAAATAAACAAATAAATTATCACAGTTGTATGTATATACACTTACTAAAACCGGCGTGGGGTTGTTGTGGACAACCCCCCCCCATTAGACTCTCAAGGTTTAACTATCCATGATGCACTAAGAAACTAATGTATTGTCTTTTGCTTATCTATCCGACAAAAACTAGCTCTAATTGAAGTGGAGGAAATTTCTCGCGTGCCCTCTTATCGGCCTAATAGTCTGAGGGGACTCCGTCAAGGCACTCGCTTCACCGAGACAGAGCTCAAGCACATCTACAGGAACTTTAAGGCTGAATGTCCGACTGGTGTAATCAACGAGGAGGCTTTCAAAACCATTTATTCAAAATTTTTTCCAAGTGGAGGTAAGCGCTCTTAACGTTTTCTATCCCTCCGTATCCGTTAATTTACTGCGAAGTTCCAACACGCGATAGCGAAATCATAGCAGCTTCCAATCGTCCGGCGCAAAAGTCCGTTGACCCCCTATTATTTTTTGAACGGCTGCAGATAAAAAATTAAAACTTTGGGGTCTCTCATAACTTTTCAAGAGCTTTCGCATGAGCTGGTCAAAATTCTCGAAATCGCTCTTCTTAAAGGGAGTACGGCTCCCAACTCAAAATTTTCAAATGGCACCCCCTATCTTGTGATAGCTCATTCAAAAGATAAAAAATTGAGTCTTTTGGCACAAACCCCATGTCAAAAACTCAACTTGTGTTTGAGATATCGAAGTTCAAAGTTCAAAGTGGACCAATTTTCAAAAAATCATATCTCATAGTACAAAAGTCTTAATTAAGAAAACTAACCACCTAAAGTACTCCAAAGAACAAGTAGGTACTTTTCATTAAAAAATACTTTGAACTTAGATTGATAGAAAATGGGGTTTTGGGACTTCGAAATTTTTTAACGGAATTTCGTGATTTTTGAGATCTCCCCATAAGCGTATATTTTAACGGAAATTCTGGTACTGTTCATTCAAGAAATCAACCACCCGAATTTCCGCTCCGTCCACAGCAATAATAATAATGAAGTTTGGGTGATTCCAGCCCGTAAATGCATATCTTTTAAACTATAATATCTATAGTTGATTTCTGCAGTTTTAGTCTTGGAACCAGGCATAATTATTCTGAAGCTAAGAGCCCCCCGAATATTGTTATCATTGTTCTATATAGAGTTCACGGGAATGAGGACGGTTTGAACCTACAAATGTAATAGAAAATCCGAAATATCTAATTGATCCGTGCAGTTTTTTGTGGAGCCTGCGCATGTACATCGTACAGACCTATAACGAATAATTCATAATCGCAAAAAGGTCGCATTAATCTGAAACTTCCCTTAAAAAGTGCGCTGATGGGAAATACTAGGCTCATTGGACCATAATTTGTTTGGAGCCAGATGTTCCCTGATACCAATTAATTGATATACAACTTATCGAAATACTAAAACAGTCTACCCTTTGGGAATTTAACCTTGGATTCAGTGGTGGCTCGTGAAATGTGACAACAATGGATTCTCCCCATTTAATAAGCCGACTAAACTAGTCGATCTTCAAGGGGCTCACGGAATCCCTGAGAAATTGATACTTTTGCATGGGTTTAAATGACAAAAAACATGGTTGCCAAATAGCTGGAACTACTGCCACTGCTTGGATTGATTTGAATCAGAGGTGCGCATCAGTATAATAAATGTGTGAAATTGCTCGGCAATCATTTTGTAGCGAATCTGTCCAACAAGTCCCTTCAAATTACAATTATATTTAGACTTGTGTGAGTAGCTCCTATGACTCAAAAGTTCGTGTTGATGCATAAGCATTGGTTTAATTCGGAAAACATACTGTAAGCGTATGATGCTTCGTAATAATTCTCCTAGACCGCTGAATATTAATCACAAGTACCACCTCGCCTCAGGATGATAACTTTTACGGCAGTACTAAAGACTTACAGCTTTATCCTTTAAGAGTTGAAGAACTATTTCGCGTCAAATTAGAAATGCAATCCATCGCAAATCATTCGTGAGCATTATGGAGCTGTAGCATTGGAGCGTCACAGCAAAATACTGGAAACTTGCGCGAACTATTTAATCGTTCAAGACTTTTACAAACCTAATTAATTTTAATGTCAGAAAGCATGGCGGGGCGGTAACGTTAAGCCGGGCAACGGCATTTGAAAAATGGCTCATTTGTTTCGTTGATCACAAAAGACCAGCTCTTCTTCTGTTCTTGTTTTATACTTTTAGCCATGAATAATGAAGTAATCTCACTCAAATGACATAAAAGTATTTTTTAAGAACTATGCATTATTTTTTTGAATAGCACAACTCTTACTTGCCTTATGTGATCCTAATATAATTTGTTAGATAGAGCCTTAATTCCTTCATTAACGATGATTTGATCGGTGGATGATGAGATTTGCGAAGTATACCGTCTCGCGTATATTTTCAAGTGATCTAAGTTATACTTTACTCTACTCGTTGGTTTAATCTTTCTGTCAATTATATATTTTGATTTCTTTTTATTTGATTTTTTACAGCCTCCATGACTAACATGTATGCCCATTATGTTTTCAACTCATTTGATTTGAATAGGACTGGATATCTAAGTTTTGAGGTAAGATTATCAGTATAATCAGTGGCGGCTCGTTCAATTTGGCAACAGCCTGGTAGTGATAACTCATAAGAAAACTCCAAATTATCATAGAGGAAATCATGAGCTCCTATGAGAAATTAATGAGAACGCATGAGAAATCATAACTCTCCATGGGCTTCTCATGGGAGCTCAAGTAAAACCCATGAAGAACCCATGATTTTCTATGGCTTCCCATGATTTCCTGTTAGTTTTCTTATGAATTCACATGAGAACTTACGACAGTTTTCATAGATTCACTAGCGGGAATCATGAAATTTTTCATGGGTTCACATGAGAACTCATGATTTCCCATGCAAATTTCTTCATGATTACTATATACTCATGAGTTATTTCTAACAGGGTAATGGATTCTCTCCATTTAAACTTACGTAAAATAATCGATCCTCAGAGGATTCACTGAATCAGTAATTTATTCTTTTTCATAGATTCAAACGGCAAAAAAACATGGTTGCCAAATAGCACGATCCAACACTATGACGGGAACATGTGATTTTCAAAGGTATAGTCGTTCCTTTACGTCTCACTAACAAAATAACTAAATTGAAAATTATAAGGCTACCTTGAGTTTGAGAATGCGTCCCTTGCACACTTTTACTATACCAATGCAGATTATGTATTCTATACATTCCAATCGAAAATCATCAATGAACTTTCTCTTGGAGCCTTCAAATCCATTCATAAATGTCTTATTGGAATTCGCCAAGTCAAGCAGCGCTCTTGCAAATTCTATCATGTAGTAATAAGCAGCAGCCAGTGGCGTCGCGTGCAATTTGGCAACAATGTATTCTATCCATTTAAACTCGTGTAAAAGATCGAATTCAGAGGGTGCACAGTGCACAAGGAAAATTCGATATATTTAATGAGTTTAAATGGAGCAGTTGCATTGTTGTCAGATGGCACGCGACGCCACTGGCCGCAGCGCTATAGGTATAGTCATCACCAGGTTCAGTCATAGTGAACGCTTATTAACTATGATCTTAAAATTAGAGCGCATTTATCGCAAACGTTCACTGTTTAGTGTTCGATCTCCATACTCTCCTCAAAACTGTATAGATTTAGCCAACAGCGATCCCCTTTTCGCCACATTCAGCCACGCATATAAATATGCGGGTGTGGTTACTGCGGCCGTGCTTTTAGGCACGACTCGAAGCTAGGATTATAAGTATTTCTTTTAATAGAGCTCTTGCACGGTTTTGCTGTAGGCAAATGCAGTATCAATTCCAATGTAAAATACTGCGAAGATAACGATGAAACCTGTAAAAAAGTCTAAAACTAACTCCTCGCAGAGAAAACTCAACTTGAATTTTTGGGTGACCGCACCCTTGCATGTATGCACCAACCTCGAATTCGGACCCGAAACAAAAGAACATAACCTACGAATTTGAACAAAGAGATTAATGAATTTGCTTTCAAAAAGTAAATTTGAAGGAATTTAAAGGTCCATTTATACACATTTTGTCCCTAGAAGCACGGTGGTAACTACAGAGAAGTTCTACGTTACGTAATAAACGAGGATGGCGGTACTTAATTTCATGGCCTGGGTCATAATTTCAAATCGGGCCGATTGAGCATGCATGTTCCGTGAAAATTTCAAGTCAAAATTTAAACCCAATGAGTAATTTTTTACCTACAGCACTACTACAAAAGACTTTTTACCGAAGGGTTCCGCTGAATTTTCGATATTTCTCATGTACCGCGGAAACAGCCGGAAACGCATGATGAACTATTGGTAAATAACCTGTCAATTGTCGGTTACGCTGTCGGTTACGTAACCGACTATTTCAAAAGGACTTAATAAAAACAATATTACTTGTTACAATAATCTCTGATGTTGATTTTTAAAGCAAATTACGGTAGTTGAATTGAATTAAAAATTACAGGGCGGAACTTTACTGTATTACCTACCTTTTTCGTATATTTAAGTGCCGCTGACTAGGACCATAGGCAAATCACGAGATCGAATTTGTTGGATAAAATCGTTTCCAAATAAGATCCATTTGCACAGATGTTAATAATTCCTGTTTAGAACGTTGGAGCGTGGTTGAGAAAATCGTAAGTTACCCAGTTTCACTTTTAAATAAACTTTTAAGATGTTGTAAAACAGTAAAATCCGTGCGTAACCGACGGACGTTTTGGATCCGGGGGACAACCATTTTTCACAATTTATGGCATGAAGAAAAATAATTTCGTAAAAAACGATGGTTTACACGTGTTCTACGGAGTGTTTTGAGCATTTCCACTATCTTCAAAATTCATTTCAGCCTCAAAATATGGTCAAAAACTTAGGTTAAATACCAAAAACTCTTGTGGGGGACGCGTAACCGACGGACATTTTGAACCATGAAACAATTAAAAGAAGTATTTAAATAACTTTAAAGGCAATTATTACTATTGCTCCTCATAAAACTAAGTTTCTTCGACTTAAAAATCGAAATATCGAACTTATTTGATCTTTTTTAAAAATGTAATCTTGTTGGGACACCATTTGGCCAGTTTCGAAATTATGACCCGCCTGTTCTTTTGTTTGGGTCCGAATCCGAGGTTAGAGCATTCATGCAAGGGTGATGAAATTTCAAGTTAAGTTTTCTCTGCGAGGAGTAAGTTTTAGACTTTTTTACTGGTCTCATCGTTATTTTTGCAGCATTTTACATAAGAATTGATACTCCATTTGCCTACATCAAAACCGTGCAAGAGCTCCATTATTTTATGTTGCTTCAAATCTTTTAATTTTTCAGACTTTAATCCACGGGCTGTCAACATTGCTTCGAGGCACTCTCGACGAAAAGTTGCGGTGGGTCTTTTGTTTGTATGACATCAAGAGGGACGGTCACCTGACAAGGGACGAGATTGCAAGCATCGTTGGATCAGTTTTTGAACTGTCTGGCTGCCGAATTTTAGAACCCACTCCAGAGGTTCAGGCTGCAATTTCGGAGCGTGCTGATATTATTTTCCAGGTAATCTTCACCGAAAAAAAAAGATAAAAACCGTACACCCGTTGGGCCGCTCCGCTACCTCTTCCAAAAATATTAGGATCAAGACCACAACCATCTGAAATAAACTAAATCGAAAACAATTAAATCAATATTCCTGATACATTCTAATAATGCACGTGCTCCATTGTGGCGTTTAGTGCAATCTGGCAACGTCCCTTGGGCAGTTTGTCCCTTTGAATATGTTGAAAAATTCGATATATCGGCTGAGCTGTAAACACCCAGGAATTTGACCTTTCTGCATATTATGGTCACAGAATGATACAATCAGAACGGAAACTCCCATAAGAGCCAATGGAAGCAAGTTTGGAATTTAACGGCACCAATAGGCAACGCTGTGGTCCTATATCCCAACATGGCGGACGTGTGTGATTTGTGTTGAAACTCATTTATTTCTGTAAATTCTGTAATTCTGTAAATTTTAAGTTTCCGGCCTCACTTATATTCTAATGGCATTTCAGAATGAAAATTTCGCGGATCACGTCCTACAATCTTTTTTTCGCGCGCGAATCCAGATGTAAACATCCTATATCCCAACATGGCGGACGCGAAATGAATTTGCTTCAAAATCCGACAGAGTTTCCGTTCTGATTGTATTATTCTGTGTTATGGTGTCCTGACTCGTGCAAAACTTGAATTTCGTTGCCAGAGTTCACGATTCGTTATTACAGCGAAGTGCAAATAGACGCGTTATAGTGGATCACTGGATCCGCCTGCGTAAGTCCTCCACTTTTGAAACATATTTATATTTTCCGCACGCTCTCAAACCGTACATTCACTCTCCTAGCGCTCCAATCCTACTTTATCGATATTTTTTTCTCAATACTGCTTTGACTTTTTTTGAGATGCTTCTAAATTGCAACCGTTTGTTTAAATTCATTGCATCGCTTTCTTTGCTCTTTTCAAATCTTGCTCTATAAATACTTTATTTTTGTCTCCAGAAATTGGATTTGGACAAAGATGGGATAGTGACCCTGGATGAATTTCTAAGGAGCTGCAAAAATGACGATACTATCCGAAAATCATTATCTTCGTTCCATACATTTTTGTGACGGCCTCACCTCCCCAGTATAATTTCAAAACCTCTTTTTGGACACGATTTCAATTAATTTTTCTTATTAGTGTTTCTGAAAATTGCTGGATTGGCTACAGGCCTTTGGTTGAGTTGCCTAATTTACGATCGTTTTCCTTGTTTTAATTGTATTTTGTTTTGTTGAAAATTGTTTTTGAATTATGTTCTGTGATGTATATATAAAAAAAAAAAAAAAAAAAAAAAAAAAAAAAAAAAAAAAAAAAAAAAAAAAAAAAATGTACATTTACTTATTTTTGTAATGGAAGCATTTTTTCTCTTATACAGAACCACAAAATTGCAATTTTGGTGACAAAAATCATAACGAAATTTTCCGATTTCTCCTGGTACAAGACAATCGTCGAAACTCTGCGAATTGACCGGGTTGTGTTTGAAACCAGAGGTCCCGAGTGCCAATTTAAGCAATGCATCGTTTTGCTGAAGCAGTCTATCATTTAAGTGCTGATTTTAGTTTTAAATGAGCCAAAGTATAGAGAAAATCTTCGAAAATTTCATTCTGCTCCTCCAACAGTTTTAGGTCGGCTTCTTTGAGGTGCACTGTCTCTGAAAAAGAGAATGAATGTGAAACCAAGTGTCTGACAAATTAAAAAAAAAAACAAACAAACAAACAAAAAACAAAAAACAGAAATATGAAAACTTCTTATAAAAAATCCAACTCTTACTTACATTTATCTGATGTGCTAAACCACTTTTCAATTTTTTGTGTGGTTTTTTGGAAAGTTATGATCAGTTGAAGTTTCAAACTTTGAGACCAGACAACACCGCTTCCCGGCCTGACTCGGGTGTCGAACGTTCTGAGACAAAAGAGACCCAGACCCAACTCAAATCTTGCGACAGGGGGTCCCTTTTCTTCAGCTCCAAGATCGGGACTTAATGAAACGACACACAGCAGTCGCTTACCGTTAAATGATTAACTTAGGTCAGATGTTCCTCATGGTTTCATGAATGACGTTTTTTTTATAGAATAAGGGATCCTGATTAATTATTTCAAAATTATATACCTTTCATTAATAGGCATTTTTACTCAAAAGCAAATAAAGCTTCAATAAAACAATTACGAGGGTCTGTTAAGCGTGCCGTATATATACGGTACGCTTTTTGTTTTCATTTTCATATCTAATATATAGGTTGCATGCTTTGCTTATGGCAAAACCTTGGCGGGAAAGGTTTGAAAAATTAAAAACGTGTTTTCTTAAAACTGGTTTCATTAATCATTAATTTATTGCTAAAATCCAGGAGGTCTCGGCGTCTATTTTCTTAAAATTGTAAAAGTTTTGGTATTCCTGTTAATTTCAATAAGTTATTAAGCGTCAAAGTCGAATTCCTTTGAACGAGATTTCCATACAGGTCCAGCAACCTAAGTCATTTGTGCCAACCTATGAGTCAAAATTCCAAGGCAGGAGGGGGGTGGAAACATCTCCCGCTGGAACCCTCTTTGCCCCTCGCCTTTGGGCTCCATCGGTCACAAGATTTCTTCACGGTGCATTAAGCGGTCGGGCCCGACCGCTATAAATGTGTCAAAATCTATTTGACGAGGGTTTCGAAAAGAAGTGACGGCGAGGTATTGATGAAGAGGGGGGGGGGGTATAGAAAAGAGAGGGACTCATTCATATCCTTAAATAGACCTGTTTAGTGATGACGTCACGATCAGAATTGGTTCCAAACAAATGCTCTATCTCTCACTCTCGTTGATTTACCTATAAGAAATCAGATCCAAATTTTCGAACGCAAATTCATGCTAGTTAAAGAACAGTTTTCTCAAATTTTATTGCACCATTAGATTCCACGTATTTTAAAGTATCTTTTCACTCTAGCATAATTCCTAACAGATCACAAGCGAATTTACAATCACAGTTACAGCGAAAAATGTTCTACATTTTGTCCTCGTCTTACTCACGGTCTCTTATGGGAGTATCACCGCCATGACACTCAATCATTCCAACTTCTCTTCGTATCGAAGCTATTGTTCTAGGCATCACACATGTCGTGATGGTGCTGATGAGCCTATATCCTAGAATTTTGTGCTCATAAGAAACAGTGAGTGTGACAAGGACAAAACATAGGACTTTCTTCGATATAACTGTGATTGTGCATTGATGCGCGATGTTTCAAAAAGTTTGTGGTAGCGGGCTCATATTTTATCACTGAGAAAAAAGTGGCTGTTAAAACTGTAAGAATAGAACCATAGATGATTTCGCCTTATTTCAATCATGAGACCTATCGTTGCTATAGTCAGCGCGCTTGAATCTACACGAATTCCGATTGTCTCTATGGAATTTCGATTATTCCTATGGGAAAAAAAGCGCGGGAATATATATCCTATCGGAAAATTCATTGAAACAATCGGAAATTTTTTTAACCCGCCGTCAGTCGCGCCCTAAAAACTTCCGCGAGTAGTCGCGCGGGGTCGTTTTCGACCCCAAAGTTCTTTCGTCCCATTTTACCACCGTCATTCAAAATTTTGATTTTTTTATTACCATGCAGAATGGTAATAAGTATGTATTTTAAAGCTTTTCACGTGAAAACTCGATTTGAAAAAAGAATTTTACGTTCAGTAATTGGTATATTGTAATCTGTGTTGGAAAACCCCCAAAAAAGTGACTTTTCCCAGATTTTTATCGGTCAGCTGCCTTTAACTAGTTTTGAAACTTATAAATCGAGGTTTTTTTACTTCTAGGCACTATAGAAGATAATTTCATGAAAAAAAGTTTGGGGTTGTGGGGGCAAGTTTTTGAGATATCCCCCCTCAATACCCCTCCTATATTTAGTCCTAAAATTTTGGATATGAAACAAGTAACCATCTGAAAAACTTTATTTTTTTCCGATTGAGATGGAAAAAACGCCAATTAAGGTTAGCAAAATTCCATGAACCAAAAAACAGAATCGAAATTGAGGATTTAGGGGAGGGCTGGAGGGGGAAAAGAGGTGGGGGGTAGCAAAGAGGAGATACTTGGATTTTATTGCTGTGATCTTTTTGGTTTTCGTACTTGATTCCAGGTACCCTTTTACACCTCCCTTCCGCTTTCCCCCACCTTCCCCCTCCATTTCCCACCTCATTCCCTTTTTCCCCTCCCCACTCACCGCCCCCATGTGAAATAATCAAACTTTCACGGAAAAAAACAAAAAATATTATGATCAGTGGCGTCGCGTGTAATCTGGCAACGCCGCATTTCGTCGATTCAAATGCATGAAAAAGGCCAAACTAATGGAGGTGCGAAGTGCACTCCCTCGAATCGACACTTTGTGCGGGTTTGAATGGACAAAACGCGGTGCTGCTAGATCGCAAGCGGCGCCGCACTGATTTATGTAAAAATTGATACGTAACAAATTGGGATAAACGAGTAATTTAGAAAAAAACAGTAAGAGCAAACATTAGATTTGCTAAAAGTATTGCAGTAAGCAAAGAAAAGTAAAAAACCAACGGCAATCACATCACACGAGTGCAAACACCGCACAGAACCCACGTTTACGTTATGTTCACGCGGTCACATTTTATGAACGTGAGTAGTCGCGCGGGGTCGAAAAGGACCCCAAGCAACTTTGGCGCGTCCGTGCTTCAAAACGAATGATTGAATTAAGTTCATATTTACAGAGTGGATAGTCCAAACCCTTGAAGGAAGGTACTGAAACGGACGAGCTAAAACCTTCAAATTTTCATGGACGACATTGCATTTTTCTGACCCCTGGGGTCGTTTTCGACCCCGCGCGACTGACGGCGGGTTAAGGGACGTGGAACCCAATGGTGTGATAAACATAACTGGTGCAAAGAACATGTTGTTTACTAGCACTTGTATTTGAAAATTTGGATCGTGTTTCATATGGGAAAACCCACGAGAGCGCGTGTGAGGCGGAGCCTTTTTTTGGAACCAATTTTTTTCATGACGTCACACTAAACAGGTCTTGGTCATTAGAAACATTTGAAATTCTAGGGGATCGGCAAATTGAAAACCCCTTTATGAGCGTCTATGCAATCAAGCGATTTTTGAGGAAATTTTGGGCGGTTTGTTGAAAAAAAGGTTTTTAAAATCCAGAACAAAGGGAGGGGGTAAAATTCGCATTAATAGCTTTAAAAAGTCAGAGGGGCTGTCACGTGTCTTCCACCCCTGGACAGCCTCCTCGCTGCGGCTATGGAATTGACTCTGGAATAACTTATTTACCGATCCTAAAAAGTTTCTCGCGTGTACAGTATTTTTACTGGAAGCTTCTTCAAATTTTGGAAACTATAGGTCCATATGGAACTTTGCTTTTCCAACACAAAAAATGATATCGACCGACGGCAAAAAAAAAAAAAAAATAATAATATTACAATGCGTTATAATGAATAATGGCTTAGTTTTAACTGTAAACTTTCGATTTTTTTCAACAAAATAAATGGGGGAGGGGGAATTAAAATCATCAAACGTCTTAAACCTCCACACCTACTAATCTATACCCCTAGAATGCTTGACGTGTAAAGGGCACCTGAAATGGTTAGTTCTGTATATTAAAGGATTATTTTTTCATGAATTCGCAAGTGTTCCATTTATGTATATTACATATCTACATCGTGAAAATCGCAATAAGTGCTGACAGCACCTAAAACGGAAAAAAGAAGAAAAAAAACTGTTTATTATTTAGAATCACGGCTTTTCCGAAAATGACACTCTTTGACTTCAAAAGAACGCAACCTCTTTTTTGATCCCTGAACAAGCCGTTTAAAAGGTGGAGGGATTTAGAAATATCTATTGTCTATACTTTATGTGGGTAAAAAAGATCGAGCCTTATCAAATAATTTTCTCTTTTCAGCTTTCAATGGGTTTGTTGCAAACTTTTGCTACAGCGCTATAGAGTTTTGATTTTTATGTGAAATCGCCTGAAAATTACATTGGCGGCATCAAATAGTCATAAAATCCATTAAAAAACCCCACAAAACGAATTATAAAGAAAGCCAAAATGGCAGTCGTAAAGCCGAACAATCTGTGCACGCGCATACGACGAACATCAAAGACAGGCGATCCATTTTCCCCTTTTTCGTTGAAAGGGGGGGGGGGAAGAAAATATCTCTACAATCAAACTGTGATTTTAAAAATTTGCATGGTTAAGATGTTGTGTTCTGTGAAGGGTGGCGGCGAGCAAAATATCAAGAATATAGGGTGTTGCAAAACTTAAGTGCCAAACTTATGGAGTGTATTTTTGGGGTCAACATATACCTATATAAGGCTTTATTTTCCTACATGAATATGTGCTGCAAATGTTTCTCTTCTAAGCTAGAGCCCTCCAAAGTTTTGAAAACAAAAAACAAAAACAAACACAAAAAAACAACGCCTTTGACTCATCTCCTTTTAGATGCATCTGATCTTTTATTGTTTTCATCATTTCTCACCAAAGAAGCTCAATTGGACAGCACTTGTCACAAAAGAACTGAATGACATTTATGATAAAATTGAGTTATTGATTGATAGACCTAGCAATACTGAATCTCGAAGCAACAAGTGCTTCTTCTAATGACAACTATTTCCCGTCAAAATTCCAGGTAAAAGTGAGCTGGTGAGCCTCATTGAAGTCATTGTCCATATGATGAAATTAAATGAGAACTCGGTTCCTTTTTCTTAAACCTTAATCCGAGTCACGTAAGGAACCAACTCCGACTTGGTTCCTTTTATAGAATTGGGAACGGACTTAAGTCCGGATTAACGGATTTTATAATATCAACAGTGTAAACCAACTCTGCCGTTTGGTTTCTCTTAGAGATTCGGTTTTCGTGATTATGCCAAACAAAAAGAAGAAAGGAACCAAGTCACTTTAAACGCTAAAAATTAAGTAGGTACCTTTCCTGCATAGAAAATTCCACTTTTCCGGTGTTGAAATGCAAAAACATAACACGGTAGTTGAATGAAATCAAAACGTAAGTAATTCCGAGTTTTTTGTTTAAATGCTAGCTCTTCAACTTTGGACTCAATTTTCTCGAGATCAGCTCCATGTCACGTGGTTCCTCTTTGATGAATTATCATTGCTAGCAAAAGCATTAAAGCTGTTCAGACTTTAGTGGCACGCTTTTCCAACACCTGCGTGTTGGAATTTTCCCTGCTTGTTTTTTTTTTTTTTTTTTTTTTTTTTTTTTTAGAAAGCAAATGAAAAGGCGATGAGCCCTTACCTGACCTAACCCAACCTAACCCAGGTTAACTATAAGTTTCATGATTCCGGGGAAATGCGATTTTGGCCCTCAACACATTGTTATAAACGGGAATCGCGAGTTGTGATGACGTCACAACACACACGATTTTTAGAAACTTTAAACAAGTGATGTGTATCTCTGAATCCAGGACACATGAGACAAATCCACAGGCATTGTCATGCTCATCAAATAATTGCATTTTCTTTGTTCAAAAAAACGCCACATTTCAGACCCTTGCAACTGCGCCATTGAAGCAGTGTACACTACCCAATAATAGGTGACTGATATGCTCGTTGTTTTTTTTAAGCTTCCGAACAAAAATGAACCCGTTTGACAATGGGTCTGTTGCAAACTTTTGCTACAACGATAAAAAGTTATTATTCCAATGAAAAATCGCCTGAAAAGTCCATTGGTGGCATCATTAAGTCATGAAATACAATAATAAACTCACAAGAGGCGTTTATTGAAATCCAAGATGGCGGCAAAATATCGAGGAATCTGAATGTATGCACCGTGATCATCCAAGGATTGCCAACGTTTACAACCTCATTGGAGGTAGAGGTTATGTGTTTGTTTACATTGTGATTGGTTGTGATCGATGTTGTGAGGTTGGCTATCCTTGAATGTTCGTGGTGCATGCATACGGATTGCTCGATATTTTGCCGCCATTTTGGATTTCATTAAACGCTTCTTGTGAGTTTATTATCTCATTTCGTGGCTTTCTGATGCTACCATTGGACTTTTCAGGCGATTTTACATTAGATTAAACACTCTCAATCGTTGTAGCAAAAGTTTGCAACAGACCCATTGCCTGACTTTCATAAAGTGGAAACCAGTCCATAGCATGCGCTAGGTCTTTCTTTGTCTTAATTGCTGACGATCGACTAAATGACCCCTGAAATTTCGGTGCGAAGCGATAAGGAGGTCCAAAAAACCACCTCCGTAGATGAAACACCCTCTTCTTTACTTAATCCGCTTAGTCACAATGTCCATCTCAAGGGGCATCTACTTTAAATGCTATTATACGGCTATAGGAAGGTCGGAAATCCTTTTCAGTCACGATGTCCAGTTCAATAGTACATGTCATCTAGAGGTTGTGCCTTGTAGTGACAGTAACACTCTGTAGATGGCACTTTTGGGAACTAACGGGTGAACAAGTTATGTGTACATATTGGAACTTTCGAAAAGTCTTCATTATTATCTAAATGGGGAGGTTTTAAGGCAATTTGTATCAATGTTTGAGCTTTTAGAATTGAAACTTATGGCCCATTTGAGTCACCGTGTCCATTCAGATGGACATTATTTATGGTGTCTCAATTAATAATGGTCCGATTTCATCTGAGCACGAATCTGCAGTCAGATAATTTTTATCTCTGCTCTTTTAACAACTCGTGACTAAACGGGATAATGTCTATTTCATTTAATCTTTTGACGCATGGTTACGTTCACCAGATTTTTATTGATATAAAAATCAGCCATAACCTAATGGCAAATCATACATTTTTTTCCGTATGAGATAAAACTCCAGATCTGCCATTTTGCGTATAATAAATGTCATTTTTCAATTCTCCGATGATTCCACCGCGCTTGAAAAAAGATTACACAGTTCAGTTCAGTGTGTGATTGTAATGTACGAAAATACTCGGACCAGTAATCTTTTCTCACCCAACGATCTTTTTTCGATGACGTTAAAAAATCTGCGGATATTTTAATAATTAAACGGTGATTGTACCGATTGAAAAAAGATTACGGATCGGAGTATTTTCATGATGTTCTGTCGTAGACTGAACTAAATATTTTCTCCTCCGGTGGAATCATCGGTGAATAGAAAAATTACATTAATTATACGCAAAATGGCAGCCCTGTCCTACTCTGCGTTTCTTGTTGTTGCCTACATTGTGAATTGAAGGCGCTCAACGAATAGATCGGACAGTAAACAAGAAGGAATTTTCGGTTGCGTGAAAATACAGCCTTTTGAGAGTGAACGACTTATTTATACATACAACAAGCTTTAACTGTATAAGACCTATCCCAAAAAGAAGCAGCATGTATACATTAATTTTAACCCTTAATCAGAAATTGTAATTGATCCATTGGAAACTGGTTTTAAACGAAAGTGCAAGTGTTTCAGAATGCTGTCTGGACAATAGACATAGAATTCTATAAACATATGACTATTCGGCTGAGAAAATTTTGCATGATTAAGTTAGTTTCTTCATCATGTAAATCCCAAAAATAAAAAACACAAATATATCGATTACTGTGTTAAGAGACATATCCTTAAACTGTTTTCACCTTTATTTCAAACCAATTTCAAATGGAGCCGCCATCCCAACTATTGATTAAAGGTTGAGATTAAAGAGGCTAACAAACTGATCCTGTTACAAACGTCTATACATATAAACTATCTGCGGTGTCTTCGAAATTATACGTTCCTGCATGCCTCCCCTCCCTGCACACGGAAAAAATAAGTTTGTCATATTTTCTATCACGATTGCTGAAAAAGCCTCAGCAATCGGCGGTAGACAAAATACTGATTATGTTTGGTTTTTTTCCGGTAGATTTTTCATCGCCATTAGTAGGTGTTTTCTATCATATATGGACCTGCAATGAATCTACCGCAGTGGTACAGTCGAAAAATCTACAATGGTAGAAAAAATATCTTGATCACGGTTGCTGAGGCCTTTCCAGCAATCCTGGTAGATTATATGAAGAATTCTGGGTCATATACGTCTACCCGAAGCCTCCAGTATCTAAAGGCCGAAACATCCCCCCCTTTTTTTTTTCTTTGTTCGGATGCCTAAAAAATGCCCTCCTTCCGGGGTAGGGATTTTCTGTGATATTCGGTTTTCAAAGTTCAATTTTTCCCACTATTTTGATCTACATCAATTATTTTATCCACAGTGCATCCAACAATTCACATGTAATCATCTAAACAGTGTTTCACAAAGATTAAAGAGCTTCCTAACAAGTGCTTCAATTAATTGCGCTTGGTCAGTTTTCTGAGGAAAAAGTGCATTGGAAAAGGACTGAATTAATTTGTTTTGGTTGCCTCGAAAGCTCCTGCGTTAGTATATTTATCGGTTCTAAAATCAATAGTTACTCAGAAATGTGCCTAATATTAGTGGAAAAGCGTATAGCAATGTTGCCTAATCAGATTTGTTTACTTCTTTCAATACACTGAAAAAAAAGGATATGCTCCAGACACTATCTATACACACACCAGTACACGGAAAAAAAGATCAGTGAAAATAACCATACGGATACCTGATTTTGGCACCTGCTAGATGTTATGGTAAACGTGGCCAGAAGTATACAATGTTTTGACTAGGTACTAGGTGATGTTACCTGATTGCATGTCGAATTTACTCAAAGTATCGGTAAATGTACCATACTTCTGTTCAAGTTTACCATAACATCCAGCAGGTGCCAAAATCAGGTATCCGTATGGTTATTTTCACTGATCTTTTTTTTCCGTGTACGTAACGTGCTTGCTCAGAGCACAAACATTTCAGGTTCTAGACACGACGGGAAGCGTTTCAGACGCATACTCAACCTAAATAGATTTCGCTCAGAACTCGTTCCCGTACTGGTGTGTACGACTGTACGTTCGTGTCTAGAACATGGAAAGTTTGTGTCTGGAGCACGTCCATTTTTTTCTGTGTAGGTTGAAATTTGTTGAGAAAACAATAATATTTATTTTATCTTCACTCCATATGGCAACGCTGCACCATATTAATGGGAGTATTTTCGATTCAGATGTTTTGGCCTTTAGAATCGTGGAGGTATGAGTCTAATGGATTTTTTTCTGTACCTTTATGGTTATAGCTTGTTGCTCATATGATGTTATAATACCTGATTTATTATGTTGTCCTGGTCTTTTGCTTGATTTAGTTTTCCCAGCAGAGGCTATGGTGAGAGGAGGGAACTCATTATTCACCCGACAGTGATACGGCACATCATGATAACTCGTCCCACTTTTGATATTTCTCTTCACGATGCAACTCTTGAAATATTGCTCGCGGTATTCGGACCATTTCCGGAGAGCGACGAACTGGTTGAAAACTTCCTCGGCACTTGGGAAACGCAAATTTAAAAACTGTCGGATTCGACACCAAACATTCCCTTTATTGTTTGCCATCAGAACGTGCAGCGGGACACGCAAACATTTGACATTATTCATAGTCACAACCCACTTATTTCTCAGATTCTCTCCTAGATATGGAATGGAAAAAAATACCAAAGAGTCAGTGATTTGAAGCTCACTAATTTCTCAATATAAAGTATATCTTAGGACTGAATTTAAACACGTTCCTGAGCTCATCCTCGACTCATCCTCGAAACTTCCTTGGATCTTCCTTGTCTAGAAAATTGGCGTTTGGAGGGAATGGAGAATGAAACAAGAAAGATGAGAATAAACTGCAGGTACTTTAATTAGGACATATATATACTGTAAATGGGGGCTATGCAATGAGCTATAACTTTAGAGTGGCAGCGGGCTGGTCCACCTTGTGCCACACAGGGTAGAAGGAATCCCGGGAAAAAGCGGAATTTGGACGGCTGATTCCAAGGTTTGAGGTTAAATTTTGTAGATCGTTCAGAATTTGGCGGGAATTTGGACGGCAGATTCCAAGGTTTGAGGTTAAATTTTGTAGGTCGTTTCCGGCGATGCCCGAGTTTGTTTACGAAACAACCGGAAACAACCTACAAAATTTAACCTCAAAATCGATTTTTTAGGCAAGATGGCGGCGCCCAAGGTGACAACAATGAACCAGCGGAACGTTCCTTGATGTGCCACTCTAAAGTTATAGCTCATTGGGGCTATGGTATATTGGACTTTGGAACTGATGGAATACAAAGGCTTTTCAAAAAGTACCGCGACTGATACAATAACTTCCTAAGTAAACTAGCTAGAGACTGGCTTGTTCGTGGTTTGGCTTATAAACTACATCAACTCATTCGCTTTTGAATGAACCCAAAATGAGCTCAATTGATCAAAAATGGGGCTCTTGCTAATTATATGATTGGATAGACTCCTGGCGTAAAATTCAGCGAAAATTAAGGCGGAGACGATACTTAAACTTCAGAATTTTAGCAAAAAAATTATTTGTGAAAAACTTATGGGGGAGATCGGGGATCACTTTTTTTCTCCTTCAAAGTGTCATAACTTCGTCAATTTTGGACCAATTGAGCTTATCTTAGGAGCATTTGAAAGTTAATGAGTTGTTCTGAGTTCGTGAAAACAAGATCACAATCAATTCAGTCGCTAGCTAGTTTACTTTGGAAGTTATAGCATCCGTCCCAGTACTTTATGATCAGTCTTTGTACCTACATTGAGAAAAGATTCGAACACGATCGAAATATAATATAGGATTAATGAAGAACTCTCTCTCTATTAAAAAAAAAAAAAAAAAAAAAAAAAAAAAAAAAAAAACTTATTTAAACATTGACAAACTATTTAACACACCAAGTTGGAATTTCTTTGCTTGTTCTTTTTTAATAATTTATTTATTTTATGAATATAGAAAGAAAACCCGATCAAGAAGGATTTAAATGTATTGCGACCTAGTCGATGTTGCTAAGGAGGGTTACATTTACACATTGTATGTGACTGTTAATTGATTTTTCATGTGTAAGTATTTACTTGTCTAATGTCTACGCAGTGTTTATGCAATAGTTGAACAATAGAAGGCTGTCTTTTTGTTTTGAGTCAGTCACATTTTGCTTTGAAGCAAAACAAGAGCTTTGCATTCAGTAAACAAGGAAAGTTGGATAATCACATTTACAGCCATATAAACTTCGTTCCTCGCCTTCCAGCGGCTAGTGCTTAAAACGCCGATAATATTGAAGCCCCACAGATGACAATGAATTCCTAAGTCGGATTGGTATCTTCAGCGCAATGAGTTAGGACTTTTTTGACCTATCAACACTTTGCTTGAAAATGCGCGGTTTACTCAAAGTTAAAAGGAATCCAATAAACTCAAATCCAAACGAAAAATAAAAAATAAAAAATTGCTCAGCAACTTAATGTCTTAATGAAAAAAGCATTGTTTTCGAATTTCCGAACCTTGGTTAATTTGAAGCAACACCTAAATGTCCAATTTATGGATGTTTTCATCACTGCAATTATTGCTACATACAATTCAAGCGTCGATTTAGCTGCAAAAACCTGCAACAATAATGATGGTGGCACTAAAAACTCACAAAATCCACTCTTGAACCCATATGTTTTTTGTAGAGCGCTATCGTAATGGTACCGTCATGCCATGCATGCAGATAGATATCCCTAACTAGAAATAGCGCCATTCCTTTTAGAAGTGGACAATAAGACATGCGACTTTACTTTGGCACCTATCACAACACTATGATCCTGCTGAGAATCACTATATGGTGGCTGGATACTCCGTGATACGTTCTTCCAAGCATATAGAGAGAGTTATAAAATTAAGATATAAATCTCATATTATTACTGTGCAACTCTACCATAACTATTTCGCATTTAAATGCATGTTATAGGTTTAGAAAATGATCTCGTGAGTTTTCAGTTGCCACCACTTTTTTCTTTCTGCAGGTGCATGCATGTCAATCTATCCTTAAATCACAAACAGCAAAATATTGCAACCGCAACACTGATCAAGATGTCCCCAGTTTTTGAAACGAAAATGATCTTTAGTCCGATAATTAAGACCCAACTAATGTACGACAAAGACCGCTAGGTCGTGGCTCAACCAATCTGAAGTTAGAATGGATACTCGCAATTTTCACGTAGCTTGTGGTCAAAGTGTCCCTGTGCATGAACTTTCATTCCCAAAAAACTACACTTTTAACACAAAAAACCAGAAATTTATCTAGTAACCGAGTATAATACAATTTCAATTGAAAATGATGCTTTGTATAAAATTCTGTCTCTTGGTCTCACCTAAGCCAAAACAAACGCCAGCTCTGAATATACAAGTCTGCATATGAATCTTTTGCCCTGCATCCTGGCGAGTTGTCAAACTCTGGTCCGAAAGTAATTTGAACTTGAAGCGTTCAGCAACAATGCTAGTTTGCACTCGTAAACAGTGAATAACGCAACAGCTGCCTTCCAAAATGAAGTAAGTAAAATTTTGTGAAGTTTCTTTCGTACCATCTGAAAAAAAAACATGATTAAAGAATAATAAAGCAGCTGATATCTAATCAATCTGAGCTGATCAATACGAGTGATTCATTTAAGACGCGTGGGTGGAAAATACGCGAAGCGTTTGGCTTGGGGGGGGGGCAAAAATCTGATGATTTTTTTTTTTTTTTTTTTGCTCATTAATATACTTCGTTTCCATTTTTGAGCCTGACTTCAAATCCTTGGGGGGCCCACCCTGCCCCCCCCCCCCAAATGACGCCACTGACGCAAAGATAAAAACTGATCGGTTAGAAGGTAAAATCACGAATACTGATTTCATTCGACCAAAATGAAAAGAGTTCGTGGAAGGTTGAGTCGAAATGATGTTTCAAATCAGTAGCGCACCGAGAGTTTCTTCATCTCTCTCTTTTCTCCATTAAGAAACGTATGTTAGACAAGGATGGACAAGGGGGTAAAACCCCCTCCTTCTGTCCTTTGCCTACTCATACATTCAAATGGGAAATGAGAGAGATGGAAGATATCCTGGTTGCGCCAGTGTTTCAAATGAGTTACAAAGATTGAACATGAGTCGCAATGGAATGAGTGGTCTAGAGGCCTGCGCTGTCAACATTGATAAGAGGAGAAATGAAAAACGGTATTTGATTGGGTGCCTGCGCCTGTGTGTTCCAACTCTTTTGATCTCGTGGAATTTAACGAAATGATTTTCATTCTGAACCGTTTTCCATAAAATCCGAGCAAAATGTAAACGCATTATTAAATCGGATGAATCTATTTTTAAATGATTTATCGGACGTGGAAATTTTTGCTCAAACAAAATCGGCTCAATTAAGTGTAAAATAAAAAAATACGACCTCTGATTGGCTAAGGGAATGAGCCCCAAATTCTTTGGTCCGGGAAAGATAACAAAGGAGTAATTTTTCTTAAAACAGGTACACAATTTAAGCGTCAGAAGCGATCCAAATCGATTTCTCAGATTTGCGGGGGGGGGGGGGCAGTGGGGGCAACTGCCCCCCCCCAAGGGTCGGCCAAAAGTGAAAAAGTGATGACCTTTTTTTTTTTTTGAGAAAAAAAAGTTTCGAACTAAAATTGGTGGTCATTAACAAGTTTTGTTGGAATTTAGGGCCTGGATATAGAATATATGCAGGGCTAAAATAATATTGATGAGCAAAAAAAAAAAAAAAAAATGTCATCACATTTTTGCCCCCCCCCCCCCAAGCCGAACCTGAAATGACACCCCTGAAATGGATGTATTAAAATTGATGATGGGTCTGTTTCAATCTGTTGCTGCAGCTATAGAGAGAGCCATTCGGGTGTAAAATCACTTTAAAATAACGTTGGGATCGTCAAAATGTTCCAATATTGACTTCCAAACTCAATAAACTTCCAAGATGGCTATCATCGATCGAGTCTCTATGGGGAAGTCCCATCGAATCGCAGCTTTCTGCACTAATAAAATTGTAAGACTAGTGTTATATTTTGGAGAATGCTGCACTTATATGGGACTCCCCGTATTATTTCTTGCTCTATGACAGCCACCTTGATTTTCTTTTTCTTTCTTCAAACGCATTTTTCAAGTTTATGAGTCAATTTTGGAACTTTTTAAGGCTCCTTAAGTTATTTTTTCGTCAGTATACTGTAGGAGATTCGACCCTCTTTGTGGATGTCGCGAAAATTTGTTACGTTCATTAAATCAGTAGCGAAAAGAGAGATTTCTCTATCTCTCTCTTTCTACCATTGCATTGGAACACGTATGTTAGACAAAGATTGGCAAGGGAGTAAAACCAGCGGCGGCTCGTGCAATCTGACAACAATGGATTTCCTCCATTTAAAACTGTGTAAAATAATCGATTACTTGATGAGGCGCAGCGCCTCACCTAGTATCGATCTTTTTGCATACGTTTATATGGCAAAAGTGTACGGTTGTCAGATTGCACGAGCCGCCTTTGAGTAAAACCCCCTTTTTCTATCTTTTTTTTCATTTTAAATATTCAAAGAGCAAATGAGGAGATAGATGAGATCCCGGTTTCGCAATTGATGAAATTCAAAATTGATATACTCATTATTATCTTGAATGAAAATTACGGTCCCGACTCCCCAAGTATTTAAAGTTGCCAATTACGCTGAGTGTTGATTGTCAACTCTTTTGTATCCTCCTTGGTCGGTTGCGCAACTTAGCCAGATCAATGCATAGCTCTTAAAGTTGAGATGGTGGGCCAACTTAAACGGTAAGATGTTTTTGAATGCTTAAAAAGGTGGCTAAAAAGCAACAAAGAGGTTTTTTTTTTTTTTTTTTTTTATGTACGAAATTAGGATAGATACAAAATGCATAATAAAGTCAAGCGGAGACAATGAGACGTAGAAGACGGAACCAAGTTTTAAAAAAAAACTAACAGTGTCAGTCATAAAAAGTCGTGACAAGGACGTCGCAAAAAAATCAAAGTTCAAACGCGGTTGATTACTTTGCGGGAGATTCGTAAAAAGCTGCTCGCTGCTGTTAGATAGTTCTCCGCTGAAATAAAAGCTCGATAAACAATACTCTCTCCCTTCCTTCCGTCCTCTCCGCGAACCGTTATCTCCAGAACACTCCTCCACCAATGGCGTTACTAGAGGAGGGCCGAAGGGGTCCTCTTGACCAGACCTCCGTAAGCCCCCCCCCCCAACAGAAGGAAGGAAGAACGAAAGGAAAATAAGAGAGTGTAAATAAATTGGGGGAAAAACCAAGAAAATAAAAAGAAATAAAATGGAGGGAGCAGGAAGAAATTACTAAGGGAAAAATGAAAAAGGAAAGAAAATTAGCAAAACCCAAAATGAGGATTAGAGAAACTTCGGAGGTCAACACTCCCTTAAAAGTCTGAGAGCATAGTATTTTGGACTGACCCTGAACATGTTGGACCTAGACTGTTTTTTTAAGTACGTAACAAATTATAAATCCTTTGCCATTTCTTTCTGGACCTCAAACGTTGTATGTATAACGTTTTCTTGGCAAAGCTTTTGCTGAATTTGTCATTGTTTTAAGTACAAAGGACGAGACCTATTGGTTATTTTATCAGCAATATTGGTTAAAATTTGACTCCAAAATATTGTCAAATTTCATATAAGAAAAGTTCTTTTTTCAACATTTTCCGGGGGAGGGGGAGTGGTGTCTGAACCCTCCACTAACCGTAGTATGTCCTTCACACCCACTTAATTATGGCTGTTGCATTTTCCCCCCTCTCCAAATGCAAAAGTCTTGTGACGCCTTTGACCTCCTTATTGAAAACTCCTCATCTGAACAAAAACCGAACATGAACAAATTTTGGTGGCAAGCCGAAGCTTTAACCCCGTAGGACTCAAAGCTAAAAATATAACTTGCGCAGGAAAACTCTTTGTGAAGAACGAAGGAGAAATTAATACAACAATGATGAATGATATTTTTTTTTCTTTTTTTTTTCAGAGAATGCTCGGGAGCTTTGGAATTAAGATATGTAGATGACTTACATCGTTAAAATGAAATAGGGGGTTTTTATGAAAGAAAAGAGAATAAAGGAAATGTTTATAACAGCATGAAGTGTCATTTCTCGAGACATGTAATCTGCATTATCAATCTCATCTCCCTCACTTCTTCCACTCTTCATCCATTTATTTCAAACAAGAGAGCTCGTATTGGAAAATGTCATTATTCTCCTGAAATTTTATTACAGTGAGACAGAACGAAACGGAAGCCTTTGGTTTGATGCAAAATTTCTTCCTTCCTGTCCTTGTCTTTCGATATTTTAGTTCAATATTGTCCTATTCTGAAGCGTAAAATTTTAGGAGCTCACAATTTCTGAGGTTATCATAGAAAGAGTAGTTAGAGAGCGTTTCAGACGTATAAAAGTGGATCTCACCGATAAATTTTGAGCGTTTTTACAATTTTCATTCCTTCATTTCAAAACAAAATCTGCCCGAGACAAATCACGTTAATGAGTTAAATCGCACCACAGCCCTAACCAAGCGCCAGGAATAACTAGAGCTGTAGTGAGATAACTATTCGTACACGATGGTATGGTTTTTGCATAAACAGTGAATTGAAGGCGCAAAAGGATTAACTTTGACAAATCATGTTGATAAGTTAGAGCGCACCGCAGCCCTAACCAAGCGCCAGGAATAACTAGAGCTGTAGTGAGATAACTATTCGTACACGATGATATGGTTTTTGCATAAACAGTAAATTGAAGGCGCAAATGAAGGCTACATTGATGAAACGTGTTCATGAGTTACATTCTTCGCGGCTGCGGCCTCTGTCTCGCCTTATTGTTCCTGTGATTGAGGCCCGGTAGCATTGAGCTATCTGCACCTTCACCGTTACGGTCTATCTCTTCGAGACCATTAGAAGTGGCGGTAGCCATCCTGGGCAAGGTTAAATCCCAGAAGCAGTTGGCTATAACGGGACCATTTATATTTTTTACAAACATCGCGAAAAACGGTTCTGAGCAGGATTTCACGCGTGTTCGTGATTCGGGTCTCAAGAAAAACCAAATCCTTAAGTATTATTGTCTTTCTTCCGATTCAATTTTGAATCGCCCGCCAAAATCGATTTTTTAACTAGTCACTCTACGGAGTGAACGCCTACAAAAAAACTCTTTATGGCCATATGTATATTGATAGATTCAGAATCAACTGAAGATGATAATTCCCAGAAGTTCAACTTAATTCATTCGCTTGTATCGAAATAAACTCGATTTATATCGATAAATAACGTCATTGGTGGATCCAACTTGTCTTTCACCCGACTTTTTGAACGCGTGTGTTAGAAAAAGACGGAGATATAGGGGCTAATTTCACGTATGATGCATGGTCTCCTCTGCTATCTTCTTCTAGCTCACATGTTCAAACGGAGGTTGAAAAGAAAGAAAAGAAGTACAAATTCCTGTATCCGCCTGCGAATAAGGTAGGGGAAATGTTGGGTTTTTTCCGGAAGAAGGGCACATAACATCAGTGTGTTCTATCCTTTCAATCAGCGTATAAATGGATCAGAGGTTTTTAATAAAGAACACACCTGATATGTTTCATGTGGTCTTATTTGATCCTGTTGGTTCCGACATTCATCCATAAACGATCAGGTGTGTTCTTTATTAAAAATCTCCATTTTATTTATACAATCATTTTAAGGAAAGAACACACCTGCTGTTTTGTGTGCCTTTTTCCGGCAAAGTCTACAAATCCAAAGATATCGGTGAGCTCCGCCTTCACTACTGCAACACGCTTTACCGACACAGAACTTTCCATTTGCAGCAGGAACAACAAAAATGTAAGCTATTCAAAATCATATTAAAATCCGTCAACTTTCCGCTGATCCCGTGAAATGTTTTAAAACTATGTTTCGGAAATGATTCCCCATTTTGGAGCCAAAAATCATCATCTCGCACGTCTCAATCAACTTGGAATCAAATAGACAGACTCTTGTAAATCTTGAAAATTCGCTCCGTTGGAGAGTGAAATTATCAAAGTTGATAATCATGCTCTGTGCTCTGTGCTGTGTGTCTAAACTTACGAGACTTCAGAGAGTATCTAATACATGGTTCATCAACTATCGCAAAATGTTTCCTTTCTTCCTTCTACAGTAAATTAAAGGCAAGTATAGACCGAAAAAAGGTAACGAGCAAAGTTTCGTTACGGCGCAATTAAATTCATAGAATCAACCACTGGGACAAGAAACCCGCGCCGCCACCGTCGTAGAACCTCCATGAAAACTTCCAGAATGAACTTTGAGGACATTATCAAAGTCTTCAGGCGCCGATTCTTCCAAGACAGGCGGGTATGTACTATGTATTCGTAATTTTTGTTTGTAAGAATCGAAGTTTGATGCTCAAAAATGAAAAATGATTACTAGTCAGTATAGCACCAACTTATACGACAAATGCGCCATTTTCAAGTTTATATAAGAGGCGCAAAACCTACAAACACTACACATTTTCTTCCAATCTTCATTTAACGATCTTAGAGTCGAAAAATCCGACAGAACATTGCGACTTCTTACTGTCGAAAAATGTGTGCAACTCAAGTGACACTGATGCTCTTTGCTTCTTAAAAACTTCAAACCTAAACAGTAGCGGCCCGTGAGATTTGGCAACCATGCATCTTTCCCACTTAAACTTAGGTAAAAAATCGATTCAAGCGGAGGCTGGCAGCCTCCTCGAGTTTTGATTGTTTTCCATGTATTTAAATGGGATCAAAACACTGTTGCCAAATCGCACGAGCCGCCACTGAACCTAAAGAACAAATCATCGTTCAAACGATCGTTCGGAAGTGAAAAATTGAATCTCAAGAGATCAAGAGCCTCTCGCTTCCATCAGCAGCAAGAGGGGGAGCCCCACGCACCCCACCTCCCTCTACCCCATCAGATTCAAGTGAACGGAGCTGACTCCAATTATTGCGATAAAGGGTGCACACCGCGCTGATGCGGAGACCATAATGCACAAGGATTGAGGCTTATGTCAAAACATAATCAAAATAACATTTCTTGAGAAGTGAAGGGGGGAGGAGAGAGGAGAGAACATTTGTTCAACGCGAGGTTGAATGAAATTATTAAGCGGATTTGAGGAGCGGCCGCAGCCTGGTAATGTGTGATATGTTTCTCAAAAGCGCGGTATATATGAGAATAGACGACAGCGATGCCTAATTTAATTAAATAAACCACTCGCGATGAGGATTTACTGTTGCTATCCCAGCGCTGTGTTGTCAAATTAGGCGGCAACTTCAAAAATTGTATGTTGAGTTAAATGGGAAAATTACTTATATAAAATTACTAATAGTGAAAAAAACAAAGAATATAAAATTTCTAATAGTGAAAAACACAAAAAGCATATTTCAGAGGTATTTACCCAAGACCATTTTGTTCGGGAGATAAGTTCGTACGTTTGAAACGGAGCACGTCTCTTTGATAGTGTTTTCAGACCAATCGTCGAAGTAGGAGAAAAGTTTCAAAGCGGATGCCACTTCTTCTCTTTGTTTTTGGACCCCTCTTCTCAGCAGCGAATCAAAGTCTTCTTTCTTCGAAGAGATGATATCTCGAGCAACTTTCTTGAACATCCTTTCTTTCTCTTTTTTTCCAAACAAATATATACGAGTAAAATGATCTTTTTTAGCTTTATCCTCTCTTTCTCACTCTTATACTCCCTCTTTTTTTTCACCCACCTTTTTTTTCAGTCCCCATAAGTTGGTCCAAGCCTCGTTTCAATCAATCTTTCCCCTGAAAATTGAGAGTCGTCTTGATTATCCAAGTTTAACCAAGTTTTTGCAAACTTGCAATAAATTATTCAAACGCTTTTGAATCGTGCTCGAATTAAAGGTAACATTAATTCATCTAACCAAATTCGTACTTATCCGTTTATTCAAATACATCGCAAACAATTTTATTCAATCACTTCAACAATAAAATATTGTTAAATTAAGGACATTTAAAAACAATGCTGTGTTGAGCGCCTTCCATTGATGATATAGGCAAGAACAAGTACAGCGGAGCAGAAACGTGTCTACTCGCTTGATTTAGACAGGTATGAATGAATACATGGATAGATGGATATGTGGGTATAGATGAAACAAAGACTCAACCCTTTTAATCAGTATGCTCAACGGACTTAGATAATAACTTCGCCCAATGTTGAACGATTAATTTTTTTAATCCTATTTCTCATGGGAAATTCGAGAGTCTAGCTTTGAGAGTAATGTAAAATTGAAATCAATCTTTCGAAAATCAAATTACCTTTAAAAATTAAATAAAATTAAAAATAAAACCATGATTTAAAGAGGGTTAAGAATCTAACAGGTGTCTTTACCATCCAATTATTACTCAAACTTTTTGTTGGCAAGTTCAAGTTTTGCATTAAAATAGGGAGTTGTCTATAGGAATGATCAACGTGTCTTACTTTAAAATTAGTCGAATATTTTTGAATCGGGCTCATAACAAAACCCTCCCAACCACAAATTATGAAAAAAATGTTCTATAGAAATCTTACCCTCGTAGACTTTCAAGTGTTGAAGTGAGTTAACTTTTCTTTAATATTTTTTTGTCTGGGAGTCAAAATTTTTTGAAATTCCGTAATACTTTATGTCACAATAATTGGTGCCAAACTTTGCCCCTTGTTAGTATCATGAGTCATGGGGTTCGACCAAGGGTTTTGAATTGTTTGGTTCATTGATAAATTTTAGATTCAAAGCAAATGAAAGGTTTCACTGAAGGGGGTCCTTATTAAACACAACCATACCGGTATGTACTTTGTATAGTTAACATTCGTCTTGAGCAAATTGTAAACTTCTTTTTTCAGTCTTTTATGGAAATTTAAAAATCTTTGGACCTCAGCCAGATTTGGTCAAGATAAAAGTATCATCGGGTCTCTTGCAATCTTTGGGTCTTTGGGAAAAACTTCAGCTAACCCTTTTCTGCAGACTATATTTTTATCTTTTTCAACCAAAATATGACTTCTTAATATTTATACTTTGACTCCCGCAAGGTCACGAAAAAATACCAAACAAACAAAGAACTGCATACATTTTCCTTTGCTATGATTATTTTTCAAAATTATGTCCAATGATTCAAGTATAATTAAACAAATATTAAGTGTAATAATATAATTGGGGGGGGGGGGGAGGAGATGCTCATCAGCAAAAATATATAGAAGACTAGAATTTAAGGATCAAAATGAGCCTTGCATGGTTTGACTTTAATATTGGAGGAGTGCTCTACTTCATTGGAGGACAGTGCAACTACGATTGCATGAACCGCTGTCCTTGGTGGATACTTAACTGCTCCACAACAATGTGAGGGGAACTGATTAACAAATTAAATTAATTTTATTTATCACAGAAGGAGGGTGAAGGTTTGGTCCCGGTGCGCCGCATCCCCCGCACACACCTCGCCAAGCGAGTGACAAAAGATATAAAAATAATGATAAACTGGAGGGTTCCTCCAATCAAGGCAGTGCAACAACCGCAATGGGTCTGTTGCGTACTTTTGCTACATCAATATGACACATTATTTCTAACGTAAAATTCGGCCAAAATAACGATGCCCACAATAAAAACTTTCAAAATCCACTCATTAACTCAGTAAATACCTTCCATTTCAAACAACCCGCGCTACACTAGACACTATATCAACGACTTATAACTACATAGATGGAACCATCTCGTTTATGTAAACATGAACAGAACTTACAAACATTGGGATGTTTCGTTTAGATATACGTTCATTTCTTATATTATTGTGTAATCTTTGATAAACCGAAAAGACCAGACAGCAAATGCAGCCTATAGTTCATGTATGGGTCATAATTTCAAATCGGGCCAATTGAGCATGCTGCTCCGTGAAAATTTCAAGTCAAAATTGAAACCCAATGAGTAATTTTTTACCTTCAGTACTACCAGAAAAGACTTTTTACCGAAGGGTTCCGCTGAATTTTCGATATTTCTCATGTACCGCGGAAACAGCCGGAAACGCATGATGAACTAATGGTAAATAACTTGTCGATTGTCGGTTACGCTGTCGGTTACGTAACCGACTATTTCAAAAGTACTTAATAAAAATGATGTTACTTGTTACAATAATCTCTGATGTTGATTTTTAAAGCAAATTACGGTAGTTGAATTGAATTAAAAATTACAGGGCGGAACTTTACTGTATTACCAACCTTATTCGTATATTTAAGTGCCACTGACTAGGACCAAAGGCAAATCACGAGATCAGATTTGTTGGTGAAAATCGTTTCCAAATAAAATCCATTTGCACAGATGTTAATAATTCCTGTTTAGAACGTTGAAGCGTGGTTGAGAAAATCGTAAGTTACCCAGTTTCACTTTTAAATAAACTTTTAAGATGTTGTAAAACAGTGCGTAACCGACATACATTTTGGAACCGGGGGACAACCATTTTTCACAATTTATGGCATGAAGAAAAGTAATTTCGTAAAAAACGATAAATTACACGTGTTCTACGGAGTTTTTTGAGCATTCCCACTATCTTCAAAATTCATTTCAGCCTCAAAATATGGTCAAAAACTTAAATTAAATACCAAAAACTCGTGTAAGGAACGCGTAACCGACGGACATTTTGAACCATAAAACAAGTAAAATTAGTATTTAAATAACTTTAAAAGCAGTTATTACTATTGCTCCTCATAAAACTAAGTTCCTTCGACTTAAAAATCGGAACATCGAACTTATTTCATCTTTTTTAAAAATATAATTTTGTTGGGACACCATTTGGCCCGTTTTGAAATTATAACCCGTATTTAGAACGGAATTCCATCATTTTGTAGTTACGATGTTGTTTACTTATGCACGGTGGTTCCGTCTATGTAGTAGTATACCGGTGCAAATAGTGTCTAGTGTAGCGCGGGCTGTTTGAAATTGAAGTAATTTCCTGAGTTAATGAGTAGATTTTGAACGTTTTTAATGCGCGTGTATCGTTATTTTCGCCGAATTTTACATAAGAATCAAGGTTCTATTTTGTTGTAGCAAAAGTATGCAACAGACCCATTGCATAATATCTGTCTTCCGAAGGAACAACCCCCTCCCCCCATTTTCCAGGGACATTAAATTCAATCCTAGAATAAATTAATCCTAGAATATTGTAATTTAACGCGGAAAATATTTTAAAATGCCGCAGCCGCACTAAGCCCACGGCTTAGGACCATTGCTGCTTTGGTCCCGTCGTGGGACCACCACTACCACCACCACTACCGGCATATGCGATGAGAAAGAAATATCATGATAATAATATAATCATCATGATAGTATAAATACTGCACAGTGCACGGTTCCCAGATGATATGTCCACAGCTTTTATGTCCGAAACTTTTTCGTAAAAAATTGTATTTGTCCAATAATACTATCGTCCAATGTCATTCCGTCCAAACAATCTAATGTCTAATGAGCTACAATGTCCACAAACAAAAAGTCCATGTCCAAAAAAATGTACAAAGGTCCATATTTAATGAACAAAAGTATTCCAGTACAATTTTTGTATTCTTGTCTTCTACAGAAAGCTTTTTAAGTAAATCTTCCTGTGAAATCCATCAGATGATTTGAAAAAAAGAACCTACCTGGATTAACCTACTTGTTGATCGAACTTGTTGACAAAAAGGTTGCGCCAGGGTTATATATGGAGTCAATTAAAAAAAAAAAAAAAAATACACGATACATTTGAATACTAATTGCTTGCAAAATTCAACTGCCCCTTAGACTTTCCAAAATTTTGGGTTTCATTTTATGAACTTATAATCTCTGGACATTTTAAATTGACTTTTCCTTCTTTTGGACATTTCCTCTTTGGACCTAATTTTTTGGATTTTTATGTTTTGGACATTAATTTTTGGACTTAAAAGTTTTGGACGTAAAAATTTGGACTTATCATCTGTGTATCCAGTGCACACATTCCCCATTCGCAGCTTGCTTACATGTACGCTGAACAATATATAACAAGTGAATTCCAAGTGAGATAAAGTTCACTTACGTGATAACAAAAGCTCCACAATTTTTCACATCAGAATGTTGAGTTCCGCCTAGTTTCTAAAATGGGATGAACGACGGGACCGATCAGCGCTTATTCGCTCTCTTCGTTATGGATTATTATTCATTATTTTAATGACAAGGGTTTTTTGAGCATGTTATGTATACTTATACCCATAAAAAAATTTGGTCGTAACATGCGTTGAGTGGTAACAATTTTAAATAGTAGAGAAATTCTGTACGGATAAGGAAAACGTTGATTAGATCCTCCGCATTGTATCGGTTCACCCGTCACACGTGCCGACCCAAAGGAAGGGATATTTATTAATAGCGAGTGAAAATTACGAGAGCACAGACGTTTAAGCATTCAACGTGGAAATAGCGTATTGCCTTCGGAGCGAGGCATGGGCTCGTACTGAGACCGGCTGCATGGCTGCACAGACGGTTCAATAGGTGTCCGAAGGAGTGCAAGCTTTATTTGCAAAATGAAGTTTGATCGATAAACTAAACTGTGATTTTAAAAACGGCCCCGAAGCCGGAATCGCTTGCTGAAGCCAACGCATTAGACTAATGACACCTTTCCTTTCCTTCCCATTGCCTTTATCGAGAGTTTCAAATTCTCCTCGTCAGAGGGGTCTTTCCAATTTTGATAATCACCCAAAATGAGGTTGGAGGTTTCGTGTCCTTTGATGACTGTGACAATGAGGCAAATGACGAGAAGCAAGTTGGTCTTGTACACAATTTTCGGGTTTCTAAACGACTGTATTAGTAGAGTGATGTATCGTATCGATTGCAGTCCGAAGACCTATGCTTCTTAACAAACTCTGATTTCATGTATTTTCCCCACAAGCGAATTCTTAAAAGGGAATTTTAGCTATTAAACCAAGAAATTATCGCTACCTTTTTTTTGCGACTATGCATTCTAAGTCCTCAAAAATGCATGAGTATACCTAGTTCAACGACTAAAAATGCCAAAATCAAGAAGCTGTTACAGATGAAACGATGCATTTGGAGATTAGAATCGACTAAATGTTGTTGTTGTCGTGGAATGGGCGGGAATTTTGGGAATTCGAACCTCCAAATGTATAGTTTAATATGGATTATCTTGCTGATTTCGGCAGTTTTAGTGGTGGAAAATCAGGCATTCTTAAGCATTTTTGAAGACATAGAATTCATAATCACGAAAAGGTCGCATTAATTTCTTGGCATGTAAAATCCGAATTTTCCGATCACAAATGCGGGTATGGGGAATTCGCAATGAGCCGTATAGTTTGTTTGGAGCAACGGCAATTGATACGATATATCGTTTTAATAAAGCATTTTATTTTCTTATTATTATTCATGCCAGGTGGCCAGCTCGGGCAGTATGATATATCTACACTACAGGGTGTGTAAGAAGAAAAAAAAGATCAGGGGCGAATGTTTCTGAAACGGCTTTGATCTCCGAAAAACGCTCTGACACTCGTTTGCTTATTTGAAGGGGGACATCTTTTAGGGGAGTGTTCAACTTTGACGCCCACTAGGGGGGGCCGGGGCGGGAAGGGGGGCACCACCCCCCTAAATTGCATATTTCAAATGGGGACCACCCATTTGTGTAATACAGATTCGAAAAGAACAAAAAAGTTGGTCGATATCGAACTTTGAGGTTCGATATATCGAAGAAGAAAATCAATGTTGACATGCGATTTGTGTTTAAAGTCTTAGAATATTGTGTTCATTCCGAATCTTTAATAAAAATGTGTGTCCCCATTTAAAATATACAATTTAGGGGGGTGGTGCCACCCCTTCCCGCCCCGGCCCCCCTGGTGGGCGTCGAAGTTGAGCACCCCCCTAAAAGATGTCCCCCTCCAAATAAGCGAAAACGTGTCATCTGAGCGTTTTTCGAAGATCAAAACTGTTTCCGAAATATTCAACCCTGATCCCTTTTGTTTTTAAAACACCCTGTATATCACTCTCATTTGAATATAAACAAAGTGTCGAAAACACCTGAGGATTCAAAAAAGTATACATACTTTTCCTATGATTTAGATTTCTTTCGTGAGCTCCAAGCACTCCCCAAGTACTCGCGAGTGTTTTCGTCTCCTCTGCCTCGACCCGAGTTTTCGGACGATTACGACTTTTTTAAGGGGGGGGGGGAGGGAGAGGCTGTTGGGGGCTCCCCGAAGTAACATTGATTCTTATGGGATCCGTATATTTAGCAACTCTGCTTGTTATGAATAATTTAACGACCTTCCAACAATGACTGATATAAACCACTAAGTAAAACATAATCGCTAAAATATGCAATAAAAGACGACAGTAAATGACATTTTTCAATATTTTTTTTATTAACATTAAATAAATTTTATACAATGCAGTTATTTGACTTGCAGAGAATAATAAAAACCTAAAACAATTGGAAACACAGACTTGATGAATTAAAATGAGTTTATGATTTTTTATTTTCTTTTAAACTTTTTTTTTATTATTATTATTTTTTTCTCTCATTGAAATATTATTTACTTACAATTAGACTTAAATTAATAATGATACCTGTTATTGGAAAAAAACAACTAATAAATTTAACACTCATAATATCGGCAACATTAACGTTACTATTTTTTGCCTCCATTTGTCATGAACATCAATCAGGGATGTAATTAACCGCAATGAACTATGAAAAGGTCCTATAGAATGGCAAATTTTACAGAACAAATTCTCTAAATAATCCGGGAGGGGGGGGGGAGGTTAAAATGTAAAAAGTTATTTGGTAAGATGTTTAAGAATCCTGTGAGCTCTTTTTTTCCTTTTTTGTTCTTTTCCTTACTTTTGCGATCATAATACGTTTCTTTTTGCTTCATTTTGAAAAGGATTGGACGAATCCTAGGACTTGAATGCAAATGACCGAATCGCAAAACCACGCGACATAATATATGCCAAAGATTCACGAGCTCATGAGACAGTGGGCGAAGGTAAACCGGAAATTTAAAAAAAAAAAATGCTGTCACGTACAAGAGCAATCAACAATTCAAAAGTAATGTTAGACTAATTTTGTTAAAAAATCGTCATAAAGTAATAAAAGTGGGCTCACAGAATGCAAAAAGGGGGATCGGAATTTCCAATAAAAGCCAATAGAGACAAGATTTTGAATTCGCCAGCACAAACTGGCAACCGCGCGCCTCCTCACCCAGTGCAATTGGCAACATTGGATTACACCTATTTAAACCAGTGAAAAAAGTCGAACCATTGGGAGAATAGTTAGTTACCATGGGTTTAAATGGACAAAATGCAGATTTCACGCGACGTCACTGTCCTCACCTGATGAGCGTTGTTGTTGGATGGTGAATCTGCGTTATGATATTATTTGTGTTGTAAGCGAAGGAACGGGAACGGGCAACTAATCACAACCCGGTCGGTTGCCGGAAACACTCGGTTTTCAACACGGCGGACTCGAATATTCCCGAAGTAATACCGCGTCTCAAAATGCATAAGTCTTCATTCTGCAATTGTGGTACCCTGTAATTTGATTGTTTCAAAAATATGTACTTGCAAGGAGCAGAAATTAGAGAAAATAAAAATCAGGTCTACCACGCAGCATGAACTCGTGGGAATGCGTACAGTTCCCGTTAAGAAACGATTTATTGTTTTCTATTCTTGTTTGATCAATAATATCTATGTATGGTGTCCTTTTCTTGACGGGAGCTATCTAGCTCTCCAGACAAGAGTCCTAAAACTGGTGATACATCCCTGATTGTAGTTCATGCAAGTGAATCAATAATGACTCTGAATCAATTGTTCTGTGACACAATGTCCGAGAACGCTGCTCATTGGCTAGCGGGCCTGCGGGCCGCTTTATAGCAGAAAATGACGTAATCTATCGCTGTCCAATGTTGTCAATTGCAGCGATACACGTTGTCATCGCCCATTTTAAGTAGTGCTAAATCAGAAGGACTCACCTCAATCTCTCATCACGTATTTGGCAACACTGTTTCTACCTAGCATGTCGTATCAAGTATAACGTAGGATAATCATAGATTCAAAGTCAAATTCGGATTCAGCAAAATATAGCGTCTATTCTTAATGGCAAAATGAGAAGAGAGCTTTCTAGTGGAGGTATATCGCTGGAAATTAATGAACCCATGCAGGCAGTGGGTCCGTTCAATACCGTCTCTAAACATACCAAGCTGCTTTTTGGAGGTTAGGGTCGTCTTGGTATACGTACGCTTATGGAGAATGAAATTTTGGTGAAATGCAAAATCGAGATTTATCCTCTCAAAACATGATTTTCAACGCTGATACTGCTTTGGGGAAGTAACTAAGCCATAAACTTTCATTACTGACGTACTTTTCCAATTTTGGTCAAACTTCAAAAAACGAAACCAAAACCTCGATAACGCCATAAGCTTTCCATAAGCTTACACATACCAAGACGAACATAACCCCCACTTTTTCAAAAGAAGCAGCATGGTATGAGTAGAGGCGGTATTGATCCGTTGCAAACGTTTGCTTTGAAAATATGGAAGGTTATTTCCTACGTAAAACCCCGGAAAAATAACGTTGAGAGCATCAGAAGGTTCTAAAATCCACTCACAAACTCAATGGATGCGTTTAAGAAAATTCAAAGATGGCAGTCGAATGTGCGGGTGACAATGGAGGAGTACATGTAACATCTAATCGAAAATTCCTGTGATTAGAAAAAAGTGAGTCATCATGTAGGAAACTGCATTTCGATGGGATTTCCCAATTGCATTGTCACCAGCTCATTCAACCGTAATCTTGAAATTGGGTGATTCCGAGTTGACCCAAAAAGTCCGAGTTGGCCCAAGCCGTTTTTTCGCCGCATATACCTAGTTGACCCCTGTCTGGAAAAACAGCGTTTCCGAGTTGGCCCAAGAGACTACAAAAATAAATAAAAATGAGAGCACTTGGCAACGTGGTATTTTACTAACGAGGAAAGTCAGGGTTTGTCAACCGAATTTAAATTACAAGATTCAGAAATTAGCTCCGTTTTGAGGTATTTTTTTGGTTTACCGCTTCTCCCACCATCTGAAGTTGAGGATTGTTTTTGTGAGGATTTGATGTCTATAAAACCCTTAGGATCTGCACCTCTAGACAATTTTTTTGATTATGTGTTGAAAACGTACATTCAGCCTGATTGCGATTTCCCCCAAGGAATGTGGGCTTCTCATTCAACTTATGAAGATCGGACAACGAACGGTTGTGAATCTTTCCATGCCAAATTAAATGCCGAGTTCAGTTGTGCTCATCCAAATATTTTTTGTTTCATCAAAACTCTTCTAAAAATACTGGCTGACACCTCCATTAAACTTGCCACCAAAATACCTCGTCCTGCAACCAAACGACATACGGAGAAGGAAGAGTTCCTACTTGAAGGTGTGGAGGAGCACGCGTCAAATCACGATCGCCTTGTTTTCATTAGAAAAGTTTCCGGTAAAGTTTGACCAATTTCTAAGAAAAAAGTGCATTAGCTATTTTTTGCCCTTTGTATACGAAGCAGAGTTTAAGAACTTTCTGTCAACCTAAGCTCATTGCCATCAGTCTCACCAACTACGCTCCATTAATCTATTCTATCATAGAGGTAAGCGACGTTGCCACAGTACAACATTTAAATATATTTTTATTTCTTCTATTGTTTTCGGCTTGGGCCAACTCGGACGGGTGTTTTTTAAGCCGTGGGCCAACTCGGATTTGGCAATTTGGGCCAACTCCGACTTTTTGGGCCAACTCGGATGCTCCCTTGAAATTAATTGTATTATATAATAGTATTTATTGAGTTTTTGAGTGGAACTTTCTGATGCTCTCAACATTATTTTGAAGCACTGGCGGTCCGTGGGGGGGGGGGCTTTGGGGGCTCAAGCCCCTCACTTTTTTGTGAAAGGGCTTCTCAAAAAGTTTTCCAAAGATCGTAACATCTTAAACCACCCACTTTTATAAGGATAAGTGCTTTAAAAAAAGTGAGGAGCAAAGAAATAATTCGTCACATTTTTTCAAGCCCCCCCCCCCCCTCTTTTTTGAACTCACGGACCGCCACAGTTTTGAAGTGATTCTACATAGAAATCAACCCTTTATAACACTATAGCGAAAGTTCGCAACTGACTCATTTATCAAATGCCTAGTACAGGTAAAAAGTCCATTATAAATGCCTCTCTTAACAGATGTATAAATATTTCATGTGTAAAATTGATCAATGATTAATGGTCATCGTATGAAATTTTAAGCTGTAATTACCGATTGGTGGGTATCGAATTTGAAATTAATTTTGCAACAGTTTTATTCGTGTTATCAGGTATCAGTATTTCGATGGATTGACAGATTTACACACCGATGGCATTATGAAAATATCATTTAATTTTTTTTAAAGTTAAATAAAGTGTAATTTAGGTAGTGCACCCGGCTCATAGAGATAGGGGATCATTCACTTTTAAAATTAAACGATCCATACGGAAATGGTATACATCTTTTATTTTTCGCAGTGCATCGCTATCGCAATAAAACTTGCATTAAATCATATTATTACATAGATAATGCGGGATGGGTACAGCTTTAAAAAATTAGGCAGTTTGCGCGAAATTCAACACAGACTGTGACGAGTTGCAAAGTCACAATCTTGCGATATCGATATTATTTGCGATGCAATATAATGGAATATATCGAATCCTCTGGCGATCCATCGACATGCCGATACAACACATTGTTTGAGTGCGTGTTACGTCATGCTAATGTTTAAACAATATATGTACTCTCTTTCAGAACTTTCAGCATTTTTAGCTATTTCAATTAGGCCTACGATATAAAACGACGAGACTATGAGGCTGAGGATGATATCACACATGGCACAAGTTTGTTAAGAAAAACACGTGTTAACTGAAAACTCGTTAGCAATAGAATAAGTGAATTAAGTGAGTTGAATTTGACCGCAGTATTGCTCACATTTGATGAGGTTCTCTCAACTCTCTTTCTCTCCCTCCACCTCCCTCTCCCTCTCTCTCTTTCTCTAATGCGTGGAGAGGTCTGCTAGGAGTTCCTCATAGTTACTTATAGTAAATTGGTATTTTGCACGCGGAGGGAGTCTCGAGTTATTGCAGTTTCCCACTTTTGAAACAGGTCTCCGGACACATGATTCTTTTCGCAAAATGAAACCGTTGCCTGAATTTCATTTTAATTGGCAATTAAAGGCTAAAACCTGGACGGCCGGTGATATCGTAATCGTTAAAATGGTCGGTCGATTTTAACATCGATCAATCGAAATTAACGGCTAATAATGTTTGGAAGAATTTCGACTTATCAAAGTCTGGAATCGAACATTTGTAAAGATCGTACTATCACATCATCCTGTGGACAGACAAAAAGAAAATCAATTAGTTTATCTAAGTTTATTTGGCATAACAATTTTGAGTTCAATTTTTATGTTTCAATAGGACTGAAAAGGTTCCCGGACTATATGTCCAAATTTTTTATGTCCACTTGTTTTGGTCCCGTTATGATTTACCTTAAACTTTTGGCATTTTTTTCAGTCCGATGAAAGCTAACTGAAACATGCTATACTCTGTTCACTATTTGAAAGCGCGGCTGGAATATATCAGTTAAAAATGCACTATGCATGTGAAAACTGTACTTGTGTGTTATTTTCGAAAATACCGTATCTTTATGAAGATGTCATTGGACTTACGTCGTTTTTGCCTCGTACCGGCCGGGGCCACGCGGCCTCCTCGGCTCTGATTTTAAGAAAACCAATGGCGATCAGCTGCACCCATACAAGTGAACTCATCCTCGCCAATCGGCTGTCAATGTTTCCAGAAACATTTGCCTCTTACCTTCAGCCTTGCGGCTCTAATTTTTTTTTAGTCCACCAGAATAGTAATGGATGGATCAATTTTAATTTTGAATTTGAAATCAGTTCATCAATACTAGTAATTTGGTACTAATTTCCAGTATATTCCGATAATTTGGGATTCATTAATATAATGTTATTCTAGGGGCAGGGTTGACACGCCGAATTCATCTCAAATTATACAATCTCTGTCCTGAATTTAGTACATAATTGCGAGTTGACTGCTAATTTACAGTTAAAATGGTTCCATCTCTATTTGTTTTTTTATAAGTTTGAAAAGGACTCATTGTGAAATAATTTGAATCCAAGCATTCTATCTGGAAAAGTCACATTTTTTTTCTTTTCCTTTTTGTAATTCTAGAATACTTTGTCATTTTTTATAAAATCTTTCGTTGACTTTCTCATGAAATTCAAATTATTTATTCGTCACACACTTCCTTATTTGATTTTTTCAGTTTTGACAAAGACAGACACAAAGCAAGTGTTTAAAATATCAAAATAAATCATTAAAGTATAGCTACCTTTAAACAGGACTCAATAAATTCTTCTAAAGTAATCACACCATCTTGATTAATATCCAATTTTCTAAATACAGTATCTACATGCGTTCTCGCCTTCCTATCAATATCCTGCTGTAACAAAGAAAAATTCAAATCAATATACAGGGTGTTGAAAAACTGTTCCCGAATATTTCAGGGGCGGATTCTACAGGTCAAAATAAGACCTTTTTTCCTATAAACATGTGTCCGAAAATGCCCCCCTTTTGAGCTACAGCCCCTCAAAGTTTTAACAAATTTACGGTTTTTTTGGAATAGCGACCACTATTATGAACCAAATGTCTTAAAACTTGGTGTCTTATGGTTATTTTACGTGTAGAATCCATTACTGACCTCGAAAAATTCAGAAATTGATTCTAATTGTACTTTTCACGCAATATTGTACCTTTAACGGCACGAATTTTATGTTACGGATTAAAATTTTGAAGAATAATTACCAAAATCAGATGCGAAAAACTCTTAGAAAGATTTTTGGTACTCCTTGTTTCTTTCGATACGACGCGTTTTAAGCGAGATAATCGCTGCACAGTGTGGAAAAGTCAGCGCTTTTACCATGAAAAACGGCAGTAAGTATGCAACCCGCCTCTCCGCTGCTTCTACGGGCCGCGGCCGGCCGCTATGGTAAAAACGCTGACTTGTCCACACTGTGCAGCGATTATCTCGCTTAAAATGCGTCGTATGGAAAGAAACAAGGAGTACCAAAAATCTTTCTAAGGGTTTTTCGCATCTGATTTCGGTAACTATTCTTCAAAATTTTAATCCGTAACATAAAATTCGTGCCGTTAAAGGTACAATATTGCGTGAAAAGTACAATTAGAATCAATTTCTGAATTTTTCGAGGTCATTAATGGATTCTACACGTAAAATTACTTTGGGACACCAAGTTTTAAGACATTTGGTTCATAATAGCGGTCGCTATTCCAAAAAAACCGTAAATTTGTTAAAACTTTGGGGGGCTGTAGCTCAAAAGGGGGGCATTTTCGGACACATGTTTATGGGAAAAAAAGGTCTTATTTTGACCTGTAAAATCCGCCCCTGAAATATTCGGGAACAGTTTTTCAACACCCTGTATAGGGTAAAATAATAATTGTTGATACTGTTCCTCAAAATGTGCTCTGCACTCGCACCTAAATGGTACTCATATCAGGAAGTTTGATTTCCATAATCTTGGACGTATCGACAGGAAAGAAACCAGTTTTAACCTTTTTGTGTTAACATTTTTTCGTTAATTTTCCGATTTTTCCGATTTGAGTTAATGTACAAGTTGGCTATTCTGTCGAAAATCTGGCAACATTGGTCATAACTTCCACTGCCATGTTTGAAATGGAAGTGATCTCCTGAGTTAATGAGTGGATTTTGAAAGTTTTTGACGTACGCAACGCATCGTTATTTGAGCCGAATTGTAAAAATAGAATCAATATAATATATATAGAATCAATATAATTGCTGTATCAAAAGTACGCAACAGACGCGTTTGATGATTGATTGTCATAGCAATGGCAATGCCGGCCGCACTGCTTCTGATAAAAATCTTCGAACAAGTCAGCTTTTGAGCTTTAACTTTTTCTCAAACAATTTCACCTAACCTAACCCATTTTAAAATCATAAAAGAGGCGTCATTTAACAACATTTGATTTGCTTTGTTATTCTTTGCAATAAGTGCATAATGAACATTCATAGTGGGTGGGTAGACCAACTCCGTTAGTGATAACGAACGATTTGATCTTACATTTAATGCACACATTAAAAAGCTAAGTGGAAAGTTCGAAACAATAGCCTGCGCCTCGAAGTTGCATCCGTGCTTGCATTATCAACAGCTCCAAACTTTTTAGTGGGCTGGAACAATCCAAGTTTCCTTTAACTTTGAGTATATAAACTTGATTTTCATTAGTCATTATATCTTCAGAGAATTTTTATTTTATTCATTTTTATTCATTTAATGGATAGAGTGGCGTCACTTAACAAAAAGACCATGTGTACAGGTCAAGTTTTACTTATTAATACAAAACAAATACAAACAAAAAAAAACAATGATCATAATGATAACATTAATATTAAATAGTGTAAACGGAATGGGAAAAATAATTTTAAAGTTTGGTTTTTTAAGAATTACTATAGATTTTAAGTTTTGATGAGCTCATTTGACTGGTGCACAGAAAAAAAAGCATGTGCTCCAGACACGATCTATATACACACCAGTACGTACCGATCGTACCGTGCTCAGAGCACAAACATTCCAGGTTCAGGACACGACGGGATGCGTTTCAGACGCAAACTCAACCTAAATAGATTGCGCTCAGAACTCGTTCCCGTAATGTTGTGTACATTCGTGTCTAGAACACGGACAGTTTGTGCCTGAAGCACGAACATTTTTTTCTGTGTAAAAACACAAAATTTGACATTTAAAGGATCCGAAGGGAGCGGAAAAAAGGACACACATTAAGTAAACATTTCTTGATCTCGAGGGGTAGATAATTAAATATAGTTAAATCTATGGTGAGAAGGACGTTTTTTTCCCAGGGACCGATGGCAGGGTGTATGGTTGTCGATATGGAATAAATGCCTCTTATGTTGACTGTGCTTTGGAAGCAGGCTCTCAGATTATATATTATTATTAATGATAGCATATTTTGATCTTCGCTCTCCGGTTTTAAAGACAACTATAATCACTAAACAAGCATGATTGAAAATAACTTACTTGATGTTTTTTACCCATAAGCTCATGGATAGCAACTACTATTTCACCCAGTTCAGAGCGGGTTATGCAACCGTCACCGTTAATGTCGTATAGTTTGAACGCCCACCGAAGTTTTTCGTACGTCGACCCTCTGAGCAAAGTTGATAAAGTTAGTAATAAGTCCTGCAACAAAATTGAAGTTATTGATTATAGCAACGTGTTTTATTCATAAATGCTTCAAACTGAGCAAAGTTGATAAAGTTAGTAATAAGTCCTGCAACAAAATTGAAGTTATTGATTATAGCAACGTGTTTTATCATAAATGCTCAAAAGAATATGGTCTATAATGGGGCTGTTGCACACTTTTGCTACAGGCAATTTACGGGTCAATTCACATGCAAAAACCTACAGAAATGACGATGGTAGCACAGACAACTTACCAAATCCACTCATAAACTCATAAAATGCTTTTAAACTCGCGATCGTAATGGCAGTGTTGGGTACTTATAATAGACGGTTCCTCTCTTAAAGTCACTATTTCTATGATCAGAAGGAAGATTCCTAGAGTAACTAGCCAGCTGAGTGGTGATTCACTGCCTATTTAATAGCACCGTGACACAGATGCACAAGAAAGTCGTCTCAAATTGGCCACGTCTTGATGGATTGAAAGTATTATACATATAAGATGGGAATCGCTCATTATTAAGTACTCAACCGCCATTCTGCTCACACATTTAACATTATTTTATGAAAGTAGGAGATGATTTTGTAAGTTTTTATTGCTATCATCGTCACTTTTGGAGGTTTTTACATCTGAATCTATACCTTTAAATCGCCTATAGCAAAAGTACGCAACGCAGCCCCGCATTTAAAATTCCACTTTTGTCACTTTTCAACACAGTAAATCTCAGATTGCCTACTTTTCTTTGAAAGACCTTGCAAGAGATTCATCATTGTCGCAAAAGTTTGCAACAGACCTATATATTGATACTTAATTTATTGTCTGTATAGCCAAATTTAGCAACATGATGAGCAATTAGTTTCGAACAATGCAGTATATAAAGCTTCAAAATTTGAAGTCAAACTTTGTATATTTTAATGAATTAGTTTTTATCTTCATCAAGTAAGTATGTACTGCTAAGTTTGTTTCCGACTTATTTTCATTCTTGGAAAGCTTTTTTCGAGTCATTTTTCACCTTTAATTTCATTTTCTACAACTGAGAATAAATCAAACATTTGCGGTACACTGCAAACAGAGCTTTAATTATTTTGATACTAAGCATGATGGAAGCTGTGAGTGACATTGCAATGAAGATTGCAGTCAAAAAAGTTGAACATACTAAAGGAAGGTGGGGATGGGGGTTATTCCATTTCTTTTGCTGAATGGTGTCTTGTGCTGCTGCTTTTGTCTTATTTTTCCAATTAATTTTTTCCCCTTTTTATCGCCCTCTTCATTATTTCTTCTCTTCAGCTCTTCGCCGTCTTATTATTTTCAATCTCAACAAGTTTCGTTCTGTGTGAAAGTACCTGTCCGGTGAATGCGTCCAAGGAGAATGCAGGTAGAGCTAAGTATTCACCTACGACGCGACGGGTCCAACGGTACAATTGATGGAAGGCAAAGTAACCATACTTCAAACAATTTTCCACAATTTCGTTTTAAAATAAAATTTGGCTCCCTGATTATTTATGTGTATTCAGATTTTTATTCTAAACATATTTTCGGTTCTATTACTACCCCAAGTTATTTGTGCAACCGTATGACACCTGCGAATGAAAACCTCCGATATTAAAAAAAGGTCTGTTGGTGAAACTTTGCTACAAATATGAATGGAATAAGTATAGAGCTGTTGTGAGATTTATCTGTAGATAAATCAATATCAAATAATGAATGAAGTAAATAATAGGTACCATAGGAGAATCTGCACTGCTGATGATGTCATTTTCCGGATGTCTCTTCATTTTTTTACATGACTATGTATATCAAACCTTGTAACTGTTTTGCAGATGGAAAAGCGTGCTATCTAGCAACGAAGCGTTTGGTCCATTTGAACCCATAGAGAAGGTCAAATTCGATGGTCATTGCATTGCCGATTCCTAGATGGATCGATATTTTTCGTGGGTTTCAATCATCACAGTGGGACAAATATTATTCGACGGATTATGTCGTGAGTTTGGCCACCTCCTTACGGACAGTGATGTCATATCTCACGCATCACCTCTATCACCAGAGTGATTACATTATTTCTGATAATTTGGTTGCCTAACTCTGGTTTCAATAAATCAAATGCCTCATAGCCATAATTGCACGCTTTTCCCTTGTGGTTTACCTAATTCTCCCTATTTTATTACATGTTACATTGATGTTCATTGAAACATTGATGACAACCAGAAAATTTGTTCCCCTTACCTTTTGCGTATAGTTGACATATTTCCACTAAAATGCTCACAGTTCCCTAAATAATCAATATTTCGTATATAAAAAAAAAAAAAAAAAAAAAAAAATTATAGAATCATATTTTCGAGGGTAGGTACTTGAATTTCCAATCAAGCATTTTGGGAAAAGAGCATAGATGCCAATGTGTTCTTTTTCCGTAGATGGTCTCAATTTAACCCTGTGAGGAATGCTTCTTTAATGTCGTGTATTCATATGCATAAAGGAAACATCAATACACCACATTAGTTGACGGACCACCGTTGTCCGCTTTAGCACGCGTGATGTGATTCTCTGGCAGTGGGAAATTAGATGGATGCCTAGTTTCAACTGGAATATCTGGTTACGTTAGTGGCTGTTTGTTTCAAGCATAAATAAGGGAATAAACAAAGATGATCAAAATCGTGCATTGAGAGCAACATCGGTGGCTCATGGGTTCACAAAATATTACCATTACATAGACATCATGATTTCTGATTTTCAGGGACCAAGCAATGGTGCTCTCTCTATCTTTAGCTATAAAGTGGTTGAAGTGTTATTAGTGGCATTAAAGTCAGAGAAAATGACGATAAAAGTACTTTAAATCACAAAAGTCACCCACAGTTTCACAAAACGGACGTTAAGGTTTAAGGTCAGAGGCGCGGCTTGCAATTTGGCAACGTTTCATTTTTCCCCTTTAAACACATTAGAAAGGTCGAAACGGCTAGTCATCGCCAATGACCGGAGCATTCGATTCTTTCCGTAAACTTAAATGGAGGAAGTACAACGTTGCAATTGACGATTCAATTGCTTGCAGTTAAAGTTAGCAAGAGCCCCAAGAATTTATTCAGGGAACTACGGAAGAAGGAAGTTACATTTGTTAGGAGGGTCATTGTAACATGAGCCTCATTTATTTATTTTCTCTTTCTCTTTTTTCCTCCGTTTTCCTCCGTCCTTACTCCTGTTGAGTACTTCTCAATAAGATATAGAGGGAGAGCTCTAGACCTCCAAAGCCGGCACACCGCGTCGAAAGCCCAGAGATCTAAAGAGCCGAATCGTAAAACCGTTCCAAATCTCGGTTCATTTTTAAACGTCCTCGTTTCATGGGAGCAGTTGGGAAGACAGAAAGCTTGGTTTGTATACATATAGAATCATACTCACTTTAAAGCTGATTGCCCCGCTACAGTTAACGTCAAAGGCCTTGAACACATAGTGGGCGTACATATTGGAATCTGGAACAAGCCGTAAAAAAGAAAATCAGGATTACATATATCTATATATTGAGAAAGTATTTTCAGCAGTGGGAGAAACGTGCAGATGAAGCGATCACTTCAGCACTCAGCAGTATCATTTCCAATGAAAATAAATAAAACGATTTATGAATAGTAAACCATTCCTACACGACAGAGTTGATTTTGCCTACCATAAGAAATGAAGGCGCTTTTTGCAAACATTTAACTTATATTTTTTCCCCTGACTCTATTTTTCTATTTTCCCCTCAACCCTCAACAACAACGTCAATATTTGATTCCTTTTCAGGGCCCTTATACAAATCTGGATTACCTCATTTTTGTTTGTTTAAATCTATCTCATCAATGTCTAGTAACCGATATTTGATTCGCACCAAGGTGCATAAGCAAACGATTGGTCACTAGGTACTACCTACAAGTCACTACTGTCCTGAACAGAACATTAAAATTGATTTATTTTATAAGGCCTTGACGACGTCGTTATACCGAAAAGAATGTTAACGGATCAACATTAAACAAATAACAGGCCAAAGCGTTATCAGCAACCAACGAATTAACGTCACTGGGGATCAACGCGGGCATCTCCACGAGGATCGCAACTTTAAATAAGAAGTATTCCAAGGAGCAGGGGCTATATGGGTGCGAAGGGTGAGACGATGAAAGAGCTTGACAGATCCTTGAATAGGATTTGCTTTTTTGAAATGGGTTGAAAACAACACCTCCATGCAGTGAAAGTAAAGTTGAGGCCGCCTCCGCAAAAAAAGGGGCCCATGAAACATGGGCTGTGCTCTTCAAAGAAGGTAAACCTAGTGGTCTCATATCATTAGAATTTACTCATCAAATGATGAATGAGCACACCTCATTTTATGAGCACAGTTTTCGGAAGAAGAGCTTATGAAATATCACGTGTGCTCTACCAAGAAAATAAACTCTGCTGTCTCACTATAGGATTTGCTCAAATGAGCACGACTATCATTTTAAGTAGATTCCATGAATCTATTAAGTAGATTCCATGAATCTACTTATTGCGGAGGGTGCGATGTTGGATTTTTCGGGAAATTTTATCAAATGAGCACGTTTCATGGTCCCCTGAGTGAGAAAATACCACTCGTTGAAAATTGTATATATATATATATATATATATATATCTTTATATGTATGTTTCAGCCAGTTTTACCGTTTTTATGTCCCACGATCCTGTTCGTAATTTTTGGTTTTTATTTTTGAAATTTGTCTCATCTATTCGTTGAGTTTAATTCTTGGATGAGTTCGAAGATGGTGTAAATCCGACAGTTAGTTTTCGCGTTATGGGCCGTGTTTGAGTCGTAAAATGTGTTTTTGAGGTTTATTTTTAGGAGTGTTTGTTTTGAGTATTTTTTTTGGGAAATTTATGTTAGCCGTTTTGATATGCAACTTTTTTACTCGAGTCATTTTTTCGTTTTTTGCGTTGTAAGCGAGTTATAGTGATGTGTTTTTCGGGTTTTTTGGCAGTGTTTTTATATGAAGAAATTGTTTTTTTGGTTCAAAAATTTTAGTATATATCGTGGAGGATGTTTTTAGTTCATATGCTCCATTTCTTAAATTTTCCTTGTGTTTTACGTGTTTTACGAGCTATTTAGTTTCTTATGGAATTTTATATGTGAAAGACAAGGATAGTGTATTGGTATAATTGCTCGTTCTTTGTTTTACACGTGCAATGTTGCTTAGGTACGTTATTTATTTATTTTCTTGTTTGATCAGCTGCTCTTATTCAGATTTATTCCTAATTAGCGTTACAAAGATTACACATTTTTCTATCTTGGTACTATAATCTTTTTCTCATGGGTATTTTTATTTAAATGTTGAACAGCTGATAAAAAAAAAAAAATGAATAATTCAAAGAAAATCATAACATAACCTATTTATTGAAATTTGTGAAAAACTTATATAACCTAGCTTTTATTTCTCACTTGCATTGAAAAGATTACACATTTCTCTATTGGTAATATAATCTTTTTCACAATAATATTTGGATTTTGAGCAGCTGATGAAATAAAAAAAACAAGCAGGGAAAATTCCAACACGCAGGTGTTGGAAAAGCGTGCCACTAAAGTCTGAACAGCTTTAATGCTTTTGCTAGCAATGATAATAATTAGACAGCATTCAACATGGAGCTGATCTCGAGAAAATTGAGTCCAAAGTTGAAGAGCTAGCATTTAAACAAAAAACTTGGAATTACTTACGTTTTGATTTCATTCAACTACCGTGTTGTGTTTTTGCATTTCAACACCGGAATAGTGGAATTTACTATGTAGGAAAGGTACTTAATTTTTAGCGTTTAAAGTGACTTGGTTCCTTTCTTCTTTTTTTTTTGGCATAATCACGAAAAACGAAACTCTAAGAGAAACCAAACGGCAGAGTTGGTTTACACTGTTGATTATTTTAAAATCCGTTAATCCGGACTTAAGTCCGTTCCCAATTCTATAAAAGGAACCAGTGGCGGCTCGTGCAATGTGGCAACAGTGGAATCCCTCCATTTAAACCTATGTAAAACAATCGATCTTCAGGAGGTGCAATGCACCCCCAAGATATCGATACTTTTGCATAGGTTTAATTGGTAAAAAAGCATGGTTGCCAAATCGCACGAGCCGCCACTGAAAGGAACCAAGTCGGAGTTGGTTCCTTACGTGACTCGGATTAAGGTTAAACCTAATCAGCCAAAGGAACCAAGTTCTCATTTTATTTCATCATATGGACAATGACATCAATGAGGCTCACCAGCTCACTTTTACCTGGAATTTTGACGGGAAATAGTTGTTATTACAGAAGAAGCACTTGTTGCTTCGAGATTCAGTATTGCTAGCTCTATCAATCAATAACTCAATTTTATCAAAAATGTCACTCGGTTCTTTTGTGACAAGTGCTGTCCAATTGAGCTTGTTTGGTGAGAAATTATGAAAAAAATAAATTTAGATCAGATGTATCTATAAGGAGATGAGTCAAAGGCGTTGTTTTTTTGTGTTTGTTTTTTGTTTTTTGTTTTCAAAACTTTGGAGGGCTCTAGCTCAGAAGAGAAACAATTGCAGCACATACTCATGTAGGAAAATAAAGTTTTATATATATATATATGTATGTTGACCCCAAAAATACACTCCATAAGTTTGGCACTCAAGTTTTGAAACACCCTGTTCTTGATATTTTGCTTCCCCCCCCCCGCCCCCTTCACAAAAGACAACATCTTGACCATGCACATTTTTAAAATCACAGTTTGACTGTAGAGATATTTTCTCTCCCCCCCCCCCCCCCCTTAACGAAAAAGGGGAGAATGGGTCACCTATCTCTGATGTTCGTCGTGCGCGTGCACAGATTGTTCGGCTTTACGACTGCAATTTTGGCTTTCTTTATAATGCGTTTTTTGGTTTTATTAGTGGATTTTATGACTATTTGATGCCGCCAATGTAATTTTCAGACAATTTTACATCAGAATCAAAACTCTATAGCACTGTAGCAAAAGTTTGCAACAAACCCATTGAAAGCTGAAAAGAGAAAATTATTTGATAAGGCTCGATCTTTTTTACCCACATAAACTATAGACAATAGATATTTCTAAATCCCTCCACCTTTTAAACGGCTTGTTCAGGGATCAAACATGAGGTTGCGTTCTTTTGAAGTCAAAAAGTGTCATATTCGGAAAAGCCGTGATTCTAAATAATAAACAGTTTTTTTTATCTTTTTTTCCGTTTTAGGTGCTGTCAGCACTTGTTGCGATTGTCACGATGTAGATACGTAATATGCATAAATGGAACACTTGCGAATTCATGAAACAATAATCCTTTAATATACAGAACTAACCATTTCAAGTGCCCTTTACACATTAAGCATTCTAGGGGTATAGATTAGTAGGTGTGGAGGTTTAAGAGGTTTGTGGATTTTAATTCCCCCTCTCCCCATTTATTTTCTTGAAAAGTATCGAAAGTTTACAGTTAAAACTATGCCATTATTCACTATAACGCATTGTCATATTATTTCTTTTTTTTTTCTGTTGCCGTCGGTCGATATCATTTTTCGTGTTGGAAAAGCAAAGTTCCATATGGACCTATAGTTCCCAAAATTTGAAGAAGCTTCCAGTGAAAAATTTTGTACACGCAACGAACTTTTTAGGATAGGTAAATAAGTTATTCCAGAGTCAATTCCATAGCCGCAGCGAGGAAGCTGTCCAGGGGTGGAAGACACGTGACAGCCCCTCTCACTTTTTAGAGCAATTAATGCGAATTTTACCCCTCTGGCTCCCTGTGTTCTGGATTTTAAACACCTATTTTTCAACAAAACGCCAAAAATGTCCTCAAAAATCCCTTGATTCCATCGACGCTCATTGAGGGGCTTTCAATTTGCCGATCCCCCAGAATTTCAAATGTTTCCGATGCAAAGACCTGTTTAGTGTGACTTCATGAAAAAAATTGGTTCCAAACAAAGGCTCCGTCTCACTCGCTCTCGTGGGTTTTCCCATACGAAACACAGTCCAAATTTTCAAATACAAGTGCTAGTAAACAACACGTTCTTTACACGTTGTGTTTATCACACCATTGGGTTCCACGTCCCTTATAAAAATTTCCGATTGTTTCAAAAAATTTTCCGATTGGATATATATTCCCGCGCTTTATTTCCCATAGAAATAATCGAAATTCCATAGAGACAATCAGAATTCGTGTAGATTCAAGCGCGCTGACTACAGCAACGATAGGTCTCATGATTGAAATAAGGCGAAATCATCTATGGTTCTATTCTTACAGTTTTAACAGCCACTTTTTTCTCAGTGATAAAATATGAGCCCGCTATCACAAACTTTTTGAAACATCGCGCATCGATGCACAATCACAGTTATCAGTTTCTTAAGAGCACAAAATTCTAGGATATAGGCTCATCAGCACCATCACGGCATGTGTTGTACCTCGAACAATAGCTCCGATACGAAGAGAAGTTAGAATGATTGAGTGTCATGCCGGTGATACTACCATAAGAGACCGTGAGTAAGACAAGGACAAAACGTAGAACGTCTTTCGGTATAACTGTGATTGTAAATTCGCTTGTGATCTTTTCGGAATTATGTTACAGTGAAAAGATACTTTAAGGCAAGTGGAATCTAATGGTGCAATAAAATTTGAGAAAACTGTTGGTTAACTAGCATGAATTTGCGTTCGAAAATTTGGATCTGGTAAATCCACGAGAGTGAGCGAGATAGAGCATTTGTTTGGAACTAATTCTGATCGTGACGTTATCACTAAACAGGTCTACATAGGTAGCGTTCTAGAATTCAACCATTTACTGCATCCGTGCAAAAAAGATTACATTACCCTGTGATACTGTATATCTATGTACATTGGAAAGTGCTGCTATTCATAATCTTTTCTGCATCGAGACAATAAAGGGATGAATTCTAGAACGGTACCTTAAGGATATGAATGAGCCTCTCTCTTTTCTATACCCCTCCCGCTCTTCATCAATACCTCGTCGCTTCTTATCGATGTACCCTCGTCAAACAGATTTTGACACATTTACGACCGCTTAATGCACCGTGAAGAAATCTTGTGACCGGTGGAGCCCAAAGGCGAGGGGCAAAGAGGGTTCCTGCGGGAGATGTTTCCACCCCCCTCCTGCCTTTGAATTTTGACTCATAGGTTGGCACAAATGACTTAGGTTGCTGGACCTGTATGGAATTCTCGTTTGAAGGAATTCGACTTTGACGCTTAATAACTTATTGAAATTAACAGGAATACCAAAACTTTTACAATTTTAAGAAAATAGACGCCGAGACCTCCTGGATTGCAGCAATAAATTAACGATTAATGAAACCAGTTTTAAGAAAACACGTTTTTAATTTTTCAAACCTTTCCCGCCAAGGTTTTGCCATAAGCAAGGCATTGGACTTATATATTAGATATGAAAATGAAAACAAGAAGCGCACCGTATATATACGGCACGCTTAAAAATTTAACGAAAATTATAACCTATATTTAAATTTTTGAAAAAATGATGTAACCAAGCATGGAATCTACTTCGTCTTACCGGCCTGCCGGGAGGCATTTTTATTTTAGTCCTTTTTCCGGAGGTGACTTCAGTATTGTGAAGAGCACGAGCAGATATAACAGTGGAGCGGAAAACTCTGTCAAGACTTGGAGATTAGGTTAGGTTAGCTTATAGGTAGGCTATTTGAGTAGAGGTCTGTTTAAGTCTATCTATAGAACTGTTTTAGTCTATCTATAGGAGGAGAGGTTAGCTTAGCTTAGCTTAGGTAGGCTATTTGAGTAGAGGTATATTTTAGCCTATCTACGAGGGGCGTTCAATAAGTAAGTATCCCCCCTCTAAAATCCACGAAAATGAACCAAATTTAAAAAAACTTTAGACGGAAATCTTCCTTAGGATATACTGAATCCAGCTATTTAAGAATCAACGCAATCGGATAAAATGCGGCCGCACACGGGCCGCGGATGTGCGTTGCGGCGTGAGCCGCTCCCGCCGGCTCGGCATCAAGCGCGCGACGAAATGTTTTGCTTATCACCTTTTCCAGCCAACGATAAAGCCTTTCCCTGCGAGTTGGGTGTACGCACCTGATTGATGGTAAGATAATAGTACACAGGTAGTACAATAACATGGAAAATTCATTGATAATAACTTCTTACCACCATGGGATTCGAAAAAAAAAATGGTCCGGTAGCAGTGTTTATCGTGTGTTCGCCATGGAGCTACCGCTTCAAGTCGTCCAGGATTGTGAACTTAGGGGAGTGATTCGATTTTTGACCGCGAAAGACAAAAATAAGGGTGAAATTCATCGGGAATTAACGTCTGTGTATGGTGAAAAGTGCATGACAATATGTATGGTGCGTCGATGGGTGGACCAATTCAAAAAAGGACGTGCGGATATTCACGGTTTGGAGCGTTCAGGTCGTCCCCGTGAATCGATCACCGATGACGCAGTTAATGCAGTGCAAACCATTATCGAGGATAATCGCCGAGTGAAAGTTCTTGAAATTAAGCGTTCGTTAGAGGAAGACTTTTGCATTGTGATTTCAACGGGTTCTAGCCGTTCAAGCCTCTCTAGCCGCGCGCTACTAAAAATTCGGCCGAGCCGGCGGGAGCGGCTCACGCCGCAACGCGCATCCGCGGCCCGTGTGCGGCCGCATTTTATCCGATTGCGTTGATTCTTAAATAGCTGGATTCAATATATCCTAAGGAAGATTTTCATCTAAAGTTTTTTAAATTTGGTCCATTTTCGTGGATTTTAGAGGGGGGATACTTACTTATTGAACGCCCCTCGTATATAGGACTGTTTAGTCTATCTAGGAGGAGAGGTTAGATTAGGTTAGCTTAGGTAGGCTATTTGAGTAGACGTCTGTTTTAGGCTATCTATAGGACTGTTTTAGTCGATCTATAGGAGGAGAGCTTAGGTTAGGTCAGCTTACAGGTCAATTTTAGTGAATCAACCGAGTATTTTTTGGACTTTAACAAGTAATGAGACAGCGGTACAGTATGTTTATGTAGTTACGGCAACACTGTCATTTCGTGTCACTTGAATCCCCAAGTTGCCTCGTTTTATATTGTATCCGGACGCCACAATTTTCGAGCGCTGAAAATTTAAACAGCCTGCGGCACCCGGCGGCGCGGCATTGCCACAAGAAAGCAAGCCCCACTATCAGCGAGCCTGCAGGAAGACGGAAGGAAGGATGACTGCTAAGGAATGATGGTTTGGTCTCGTCTCGCGCGGAACTGATAATCAATACATTTTACGAACCTGCAACGAAGAAAAATGTCTCGCAAGTTTTTTTTTCTTTTTTCTCTCTCTCTCTCTCTCTCTCTCTCTCCATCTTTCTTTCTCTCTGTATATTCTTCTTCCTCTGCCTCAACATCCTCGCCTCTCCCCCTCACACTCTCAGTCCGCGTCGTCCACCCCCTTCCTCAAGCAGCATTAACTTCCAATCTAGGCCAATTAATGGTAATCAGTATCCCATCTCTCCCTTTACTCATTTTCCAGGATCCTCTGACTCAAAGACTGCTGCTGTATCACGTCAGAGCTGCCGTTTTGCGGATCTTCAGAGGAATTATTTTTAACTCACCGATGATTCCACCGGTTGACTAAGAAATTACAGTTCAATTAAGAAGGCCCGGGTGACTCCGCGAAATATTCGCGAAATACTCTGAATCCGTAATATTTTTTCAACCGATGGAGCTATTGGTGATTTTATCAAAAATCTATTAAATTTCAAAGACAACGGGGTTTCCTCTGGTTGCCGAAAAGATTACAGACTCAGACTTGGATTAGTCACACTGCTTGTGCCTCTGAAGCATTATTGCGCTCAGTTCAAAAAATACGAAGTCGGTAAAAATAAAAAAAAACTACAGGGAATACCCTACGAACACTTTCTCACATCAAATTTAATCTGGGGGAGACCCCCATTCCCCCTTTAATATTCTGAGGGAGATCCCAGACCTCCCTTTAATATCCTGGGGGAGACCCCGAGACCCCTCTTTGACATTCCGGGGGAGATCCCCAGACACCCCTGAAATATTCGGTGGGAGACCCCCAGACCCCCCTTTTGATATTTTTATCCAGATCTAAAGATCCATTTTTGAAATATTTAAATGTTTCCTTTTTTGACCCATTTCCCATTGATTTTAATACAAACCATCTTTCATCTGTAACTAACCTAAAAATTAAAAGTTCAAAAAAACAAAAAAAGTCCTTCTGGGAATGTTGAAAGCAACCTTTTAGCAAAATTTGAATACATTTGGATCTATTTTGCAAAAGTTATGCTGGGATACAGACGGACTCACGGACGACACAGAAATTTTTATACATTTTTACCGCTACAAACCACATTTAATTATGAAATATTAAAATGTTATGGATAAGTGTTCTTTAGGATAGTATTAGGTATGATGAGAGCCAACTATTTCAAAATTATCATGATTGACTTAGTCATAGTGGGCCATTGGGCCAAGTATCAACACAAAATACCTTGAAAATCTCTGCGCCATCGCAATACTTTCTCAATTTTTCTAACTTCGTACGTTAGAGTGAGAAAGTAAAAAGAACAGTAAAAAAACATCAGCTTTAAGGCTATTTAAATAGATAATCTTTTGCGGAAAAAAATATCGTAACTTTTGGTAAGTGACTTGAGAAAAAGTAAGCAAATTATATCAACTCCTATCCTACCTGCTGCCTCTCTGAGATAGCGTGAAATTGCATTATGTTAATGAAAGTGTCATTTTTACACAGTACTGCCGGAGTGAAGGAGGACTCAGGACTCCTCCCCGCCTCCTCCAGATTCTCCATCCAACTAGGGAAAAGGGCTCTAACTCAGACTCGCCTCTTGAAAAATCCTAGAGATCCAAAGCCTCTTGACCTCACACTCCTCACAGCCACCCGCGCCCGGGCCTGTTATAAAAGTGTTAGACAGTTAGGTGCCTATCTAAAACCAAGAAAAACCTCGAACCATTGGCTGGTGAAAATATCCTAGAATTCGATACTTCTCCATGATTTGAATGAACAAAACGCAACGTTGCCAGGTTCGGAAACTTCGTCTCTGATTGTTGTTGTAAAGCGGCGGTCTTTTGAAAGTAATATCAAGTTTTCTTATAATTTTTAAACTATCTGTGTAAATATATGCGTACCCCGTCAGCTCCTTCTTAAATATACTGATAAAATTCTTTCGTAGTTTGTGTATTTTTGCATTTTTTTCAGCGATACCTTCACTATTTATTTATCCAAAAAAAGCTCCATATGAATCCGAGTGAATGAAGGGGGATGTGTTTTAGGACGGGCTTTAAAACTATACAAAAACTTTCATCAACATCTTTATACAGGAGAGAAACTTCATAAATAAAGTCCATGGTGTGTTTGATTTCTTACGAGATTGAGATAATCGTGAAAAGTGAAGTGTGCCTGCACAACGGTATTTTTTTCTGAACTTTGCCATTTTTGCTTTTTAATGTACGGTTATCGCAATGAGTGACGAAAGTTGTATCTTTTCTTTTCCTTACAACACAGTTTTAACAACTCCGGATTACAAAATAATTTTCTTAAAAACTGTATCATCAAAAAAAAATAAATAAAAAAAAAATAAAATAAATAAATAAATAAATAAATAAATAAATAAATAAATAAATAAAAAAAAAACAAGCAGGGATAATTCCAACACGCAGGTGTTGGAAAAGCGTGCCACTAAAGTCTGAACAGCTTTAATGCTTTTGCTAGCAATGATAATAATTAGACAGCTTTCAACATGGAGCTGATCTCGAGAAAATTGAGTCCAAAGTTGAAGAGCTAGCATTTAAACAAAAAACTTGGAATTACTTACGTTTTGATTCCATTCAACTACCGTGTTGTGTTTTTGCATTTCAACACTGGAAAAGTGGAATTTACTATGTAGGAAAGGTACTTAATTTTTAGCGTTTAAAGTGACTTGGTTCCTTTCTTCTTTTTTTTGGCATAATCACGAAAAACGAAACTCTAAGAGAAACCAAACGGCAGAGTTGGTTTACACTGTTGATTATTTTAAAATCCGTTAATCCGGACTTAAGTCCGTTCCCAATTCTATAAAAGGAACCAAGTCGGAGTTGGTTCCTTACGTGACTCGGATTAAGGTTTAACCTAATCAGCCAAAGGAACCAAGTTCTCATTTTATTTCATCATATGGACAATGACATCAATGAGGCTCACCAGGGGGGTGATCACGGAGGATCGTTTCGTTTCGTTATCGTTATCGTTATCGTTTGCATTAAATCAAATGGGCTTGCTTTTGCGCAACTCGATCGCGCAGGTGATCCCCTCCTCACCTCTTCCTACTTCAAACGATCGAGTAAACGACAGCCTCCAACTCATCGCTTCCTTTCGACCGTTTCAATCGTTACGAGAGGCTCAAAACGATTCGATCAGTTGAGCCACCCATAAGGTTACATGTAAACGATAACGATAACGATAGCAAAACGATCCGATCCTCCGTGATCACCCCCCAGCTCACTTTTACCTGGAATTTTGACGGGAAATAGTTGTTATTACAGAAGAAGCACTTGTTGCTTCGAGATTCAGTATTGCTAGCTCTATCAATCAATAACTCAATTTTATCAAAAATGTCACTCCGTTCTTTTGTGACAAGTGCTGTCCAATTGAGCTTGTTTGGTGAGAAATTATGAAAAAAATAAATTTAGATCAGATGTATCTATAAGGAGATGAGTCAAAGGCGTTGTTTTTTTGTGTTTGTTTTTTTGTTTTTTGTTTTCAAAACTTTGGAGGGCTCTAGCTCAGAAGATATATATATATATATATATATATATAATATATATATATATATATATATATATATATATATATATATATATATATATATGTGTGTGGTGTGTGTGTATGTTGACCCCAAAAATACACTCCATAAGTTTGGCACTTAAGTTTTGAAACACCCTGTTCTTGATATTTTGCTCCCCCCCCCCCCCGCCCCCTTCACAAAAGACAACATCTTGACCATGCACCTTTTTAAAATCACAGTTTGACTGTAGAGATGTTTTCTTCCCCCCCCCCCTTAACGAAAAAGGGGAAAAGGGGTCACCTATCTCTGATGTTCGTCGTGCGCGTGCACAGATTGTTCGGCTTTACGACTGCCATTTTGGCTTTCTTTATAATGCGTTTTTTGGGTTTATTATTGGATTTTATGACTATTTGATGCCGCCAATGTAATTTTCAGACAATTTTACATCAGAATCAAAACTCTATGGCACTGTTCCAGTGAAAAATTTTGTACACGCAACGAACTTTTTAGGATAGGTAAATAAGTTATTCCAGAGTCAATTCCATAGCCGCAGCGAGGAAGCTGTCCAGGGGTGGAAGACACGTGACAGCCCCTCTCACTTTTTAGAGCAATTAATGCGAATTTTACCCCTCTGGCTCCCTGTGTTCTGGATTTTAAACACCTATTTTTCAACAAAACGCCAAAAATGTCCTCAAAAATCCCTTGATTCCATCGACGCTCATTGAGGGGCTTTCAATTTGCCGATCCCCCAGAATTTCAAATGTTTCCGATGCAAAGACCTGTTTAGTGTGACGTCATGAAAAAAATTGGTTCCAAACAAATGCTCCGTCTCACTCGCTCTCGTGGGTTTTCCCATACGAAACACGGTCCAAATTTTCAAATACAAGTGCTAGTAAACAACACGTTCTTTACACCAGTTGTGTTTATCACACCATTGGGTTCCACGTCCTTTATAAAAATTTCCGATTGTTTAAAAAAAATTTCCGATTGGATATATATTCCCGCGCTTTATTTCCCATAGAAATAATCGAAATTCCATAGAGACAATCGAAATTCGTGTAGATTCAAGCGCGCTGATTATAGCAACGATAGGTCTTATGATTGAAATAAGGCGAAATACATCTATGGTTCTATTCTTACAGTTTTAACACCCACTTTTTTCTCAGTAATAAAATATGAGAACGCTACACAAACTTTCTGAAACATCGCGCATCAATGCACAATCACAGTTATATCGAAGAAAGTCCTATGTTTTGTCCTTGTCACACTCACAGTTTCTTAAGAGCACAAAATTCTAGGATATAGGCTCATCAGCACCATCACGGCATGTGTTATACCTCGAACAATAGCTTCGATACGAAGAGAAGTTAGAATGATTGAGTGTCATGACGGTGATTCACCCATAAGAGACCGTGAGTAAGACAAGGACAAAACGTAGAACATCTTTCGGTATAACTGTGATTGTAAATTCGCTTGTGATCTTTTAGGAATTATGTTACAGTGAAAAGATACTTTAAGGCAAGTGGAATCTAATGGTGCAATAAAATTTGAGAAAACTGTTGGTTAACTAGCATGAATTTGCTTTCGAAAATTTGGATCTGGTAAATCCACGAGAGTGAGCGAGATAGAGCATTTGTTTGGAACCAATTCTGATCGTGACGTCATCACTAAACAGGTCTACTTAAGGATATGAATGAGCCTCTCTCTTTTCTATACCCCTCCCGCTCTTCATCAATACCTCGTCGCTTCTTTTCGATGTACCCTCGTCAAACAGATTTTGACACTTTTACGATGCGAAACCCCGAACGCTTAATGCACCGTGAAGAAATCTTGAGACCGGTGGAGCCCAAAGGCGAGGGGCAAAGAGGGTTTCTGTGAAGGATGTTTCCACCCCCCCCCCTGCCTTGGAATTTCGACTCATAGGTTGGCACAAATGACTTAGGTTGCTGGACCTGTATGGAATTCTCGTTTAAAGGAATTCGACTTTGACGCTTAATAACTTATTTAAATTAACAGGAATACCGAAACTTTTACAATTTTAAGAAAATAGACGCCGAGATCTCCTGGATTGCAGCAATAAATTAACGATTAATGAAACCAGTTTTAAGAAAATACGTTTTTAATTTGTCAAACCTTCCCGCCAAAGGTTTTGCCATAAGCAAGGCATTGAACCTATATATTAAATATGAAAATGAAAACAAGAAGCGTACCGTATATATACGGCACGCTTAATAAACTATAACTATAGTAAAACTATTCCTGCTTCTACAAAATATTGCGAGAATATTTAAAAAAAAATCAGTTTTGAACTTATACCCTCCCCCTCCAAATAGAGGTGAGCTATTTTGATCGCTCAAGAGACACGCGTCATCAGTAGAGTATCATGGAATGAGATCTGATTCGATGATATTTCCAGTGATGCCGTTCTGAGAGGTTTTTATGACATTCTTCAATCCATCAACTATTCAACCGCGCATTTGAAGCAAAGATTACATAAATACAAATTTAAATCACCTGAAAAGTATAAAAATTGCAAATGTAAATCATTATTTTTTCAAATCAGTAATCTTACAGCTTCAACGCATTGAATCCCTCATCGTTTGCAGTATACCATCACTCATCAGACACCATGCGATCATTTTTGTTGACATGCCGATTTAAGGATTTTCTTCAAGTAAACAGTTGAAAAGGAAGATGTCATTTTATCTCGGAAGCAGTGTTTTACGTCTACTGATTCGCTATGTTTAACGCACTTATGTCAATAAGAGAAGCAGGAAAGTATACCGAGAGGACATTGATTTCTAACTTCTCGCATCGTCGAGAAGACATGGAACCATGAAAACATATCTCACATTTCTGTAAATGTGTTTTTCAGATATAAGTATCCGTCACATCTGAAATATTGAGTCAAATTATGTGTGCTCTGAACCTCAGGAGCCAAGTTTGAATCAGCGAGAGCCGGGAATCGAGAGTCGGGAATCGGGAACTCCCTCTCCCTCTGGCCCTCCCTCCCGATGAAAAACAAGGGAAGAAAGTATAGGTACGAAGAACAAGAACAAAAAAGCGGGGAGTGTAGAGAGGAGTAGAGAGAGAGAGAGAGAGAGAGAGAGAGAGAGAGAGAGAGAGAGAGAGAGAGAGAGAGGGGAATGCCTTGGAATTGTCGACTTCAGTCCGTTCCTCACTTCTTTTATTTTTACTCATATATAATTTATCGATTTGTTTTGCTTTTGTCACCTCCAATTTTGAATCCTCTCCATCGGATCCATTCTCTCGGCGCGGCTGCTGGGGCGTTTTCAATCCAATCGGCTCATCCACACGCTTGACTACAGAAACGGATACATGAATCTGTTCTCCTCCTTTCTCTCCCCCCTCTCCACTCTCCCCTCTCTCCCTCCCATTTGAACGTATGACTCAGAAAAAGATTGCGGAAGAGGTGCCAGCCGTATCATATTGTGACTTTAGTCCCACAAAATCTGTCATATTGTAGCAATTGCGTTCGATCGGCGGAAAAATAAAGAGAGTGGGAGGGCGAGCGAGCGAGAGAGAGAGAGAGAGAGAGAGAGAGAGAGAGAGAGAGAGAGAGAGAGAGAGAGAGAGAGAGAGAGAGATAGAGAGAGAAAGAGAAAGAGAGAGAACAAGGGAGATAGATAGAGATAGAGAGAGAGAGAGAGAGAGAGAGAGAGAGAACAAAATTCCTGTATCCGCCTATGCTTGACTGCCTCTTTTTCTCCGATTCTTCCTCCATCATTGAAACTTCTTCACGCGTCACATCAAATATGTTACCTCGTCATTTGTGCAATTTTCGTCTATCGACTATCGTATTCCCCCGCTCACTGTCCGACCCACAAATACGTTGCCATTTTTCTCTGATTTCATAATGAGTTTTTTTACGAACCTAAACTATACAACAATATGGAGAAAGAATTCTCATGGATTCTATGTATCTAACCTATAATAAAAGCGAAAATAAGCTACCAACAAGAACATTCAACATCCGCTCATCAAGTCGTGAATGACTTTTCAAAATTCGTCGATTTAAACAGCTCGCTCACAATTTCTGTGGCATCAAACAAGCATCAACTGCTAATCGACGCGTCGACCAGTCATCAAAAGATGGAATTGCGTGGGACAACAGATCGGGAGACAGAGTTGGGCAAATAGGGGTTGTGTAATCGATTACTACCTCCATTTACCTAACTCTGTCGGTAGTATTCCCGGTTGAGTGAATTCCTGGTGGACATATTTCTAATTTTTGTTTATACTTCCTCTCAGCCTCTTCTTTTTACTTATATACAAATACTTTGTCAATTAGTCATATTTATTGTTTATTTTTAAAAAAATCGTTTTCATAAAGATTTGAAATTGAAAAAAAACTATCGATAGTTTTATCGGCATTCCCGCTCTGATATATGATATCTTCTCAACAATTCACTGTCCATCCTCTTTTTGCGTGAACTCTATTTGAAGATGGTTTTAATTACGAGCAAGTTAGGAGGGTAAAAACCGCGTGGGGTTGAGTTTTACCTTATTCTGAAATAGAATTATACTTCAACAAAGCAACAAGTGAAGTTTATCTGAATTTCAAACCACAAAAAAGAGTGACTGAATATACGAATTTCCACAATGAAAACAACCCCTATAACGACTATTCTGGGGCCATTTAAAACAAACCGCAAAGTAATGGTGAAGGGGCCGAGAGGTGCCTTTTTTGAGTTATAACAGTTTACAACCGCCACACGCCGCGCTGTGCGCCTCCCTTCCCCCCCCCCCAACTTTCACATCCACACTCTCCGTGCTGTGGATGCCAAAATGTTGCAGTATTTTATCATAAGGAAGTCGGGACACTGCCTCTGGGGAGGAAGATAATCAAAAGACAGCAGAGAATTACGTTATGTTTAAATGTGTAAAATTCAATCATCTCATAAGGATTAACAATATAAAAATAAAAAATGAAGGAAAGAAAGAAATTAACTTATGGTATTTTGTGGTGATTAAAACCAAATGGTGCGTAATTGACAACCGAAAAACGTTTCAGTGGATTTTGGATTTGATTAAACTAAACAAAGAATTTACGGAAACGTTTTTAACCAATGAAAGCTAAGTAGTTGATCCAGTTTGTAATATGCGCAATTTAACGCATGCCACATCACCTACGAGTACAACGGGCCCATAGCACCCATAAGTCACCACAGTTAAATGATATTTTTTGGTTAAAACTGAATAATCTATAATTATCTTCGCCAGCTGTGAAACTAATATACATATTTATACTCGCGTGTCTTGGTTTGTGTGTTAGTAGACATTTTGAATCATTCAAGTTTTTATGTTTCTCATTCTTATGTGCAGCGTTGCGTTCAAATTTACAACGTTTCTTTTCGTCCAAACCCATTCAGAATGTTGAATTGAGTGGTGTACGCTGAACACTCAATAGTTCAATACTTACCTATGGGTTGAAATGGACAAAATGCTTCGTTTGCGGATTGAACTTTAAACGCCTTCTGATCCTCAACCAGTGGCGTCGCGTGCAATGTGGCAACAGTGTATTCTATCCATTTAAACTCATATGAAAGATCGAATTCAGGGTGTGCACAGTGCACAAGGAAAATTCGATATATTTAATGAGTTTAAATGGAGCAGTTGCATTGTTGCCAGATGGCACGCGACGCCACTGGTTGAGGATCAGAAGGCGTAAAGTTCAATCCGCAAAAAAGTTAATAGTCATTAAAAGTTGAGGACCTCAACTTTTTATCGCGATGTTTTAATGCTTATAGGTCCACTGTGCCATGAAAAAGTGAATGAACTGATACAGCAATATTGGCAACTTTTCAGGAAAGCCAGAGAAACTATCCATCATATTCGATTCCCTTATTCAGTATTCTAAAATCGAGCTTTAAACTTGTTTTCAAAATTCTTTTTTCGAATGGTTATTTAAAGATTGTGGGCCCACCAGAGCAAAGCTCAATGTTTAATGAGTTAAATACGAAGTATATAAGCGTAGCTAGAGTGTCAAAAGTGGGAAGTGGCCGGTGGGGACTTTAGAAAAGTGATTACCTTTTTTTTCCTTCTTTTTTTGCCTCTTCATATTTAAAATTCAACTAAGAAATTAAGGCACTATAGGTTGAATTTCCTTTGTTGATTCACGTAGTTTGTGGCTATTAGTGACACATTTTTTGGTCAGTAACGACCATATGAAGCCACATTGATTAAAACCACTGTTTCCACACCTGTTTTTCTCGCAAAAAAAAGTAGGAGGGGGCTTTTGGGGCTTGAAAAAGTGGGGACTCCAGCCTCCCCCCAAGCTCCATAGATACGCGACGTCCATGATACGAAGATGTTATTTTGAGTGTGAGTGTCAAAATACTCGCGAAGATCTTGAATTTGTTTGGATTGATTCGATACACCGAACTCTCCAAAAGGTAAGTACGTAGCTCCAGCGGCATAACGTGTAATTATACAACATTGCATTTTGTCCATTTAAACCTAAACAAAAGCTTTAATTTGATGGTAATCGCTGCACACCCAATATAATTCGATCGTTTTTATGGTTGCATATGAGAAAACAAAATGTTGCCAAATAGCACACTTTGCCCGTGCAACAGTTCGCTTATGATACCACTCTAAATCAATCAATCAATTAGCCGATGAAAAGCTTCGATTCGTTGCCACCAGAATACACAATTATTTTAACAGCGCATAATTTTTCACACCAATCGGCAATCTCCGTTTTACATCGTCCACAAGGGACGTTCCCTAAAAATAATTGCTACTATAAATGTCACTACTTTTTACCGTCCCGTGCAACGAGCTATACATTTATCTAGAGTGGCAGTTTAATAGGTAACCTGCGTAACCACCATGGGGGATTTTTAGGTTAGGTTTAAGCGAGTAACCTGTCCATTTGTTTCCGTGTATTTTGATGCGGCATCACCGCATAATGGACCAGAACATGCTTTGATCCATTGTGCGGTGATGCCGCATCAAAATACACGGAAACAAATGGACAGGTTACTCGCTTAAACCTAACCTAAAAATCCCCCATGTTGGTTACGCAGGTTACCTATTAAACTGCCACTCTAGATAAATTTATAGCTCGTTGGTCCCGTGTGGACGCGGAGCCTCCTAAACCATATAAGTTGCGGTTCGTTATCATGGTATAAAGTGCATTGATCCCAATTTCCACAATACCGATTTTTTTTCTTATATACATACATATTTTCTCTCTCTTTGAAGTAGATAAGCTTGAGATAAATCTTGAGGGGAGAGCCATGAAATATTTGGCAAGACTGTGCGATATAGGCAAGCGGATACAATGTTAAGCGCAGATAATAAACCATAACCGGACACCCCCCCCTTCCCGTAAAAATCAATCAAGAAGGAAAAGCGTTTGATAAAATTAGGGTAAGGTAAAGATCGGAGTTCAAGAGGGGAGGTCTCTTGCAAGCTCTAGTTTACGACAAAAATTTGAGTACAAACCTAACCTATCTATGTAAAGTTATGAAAAAATAACTGTATATGGGCATTACCACGAAACAGGGACACTTTCGTTCTGAAAAAACTAAAAATCGAACTTAGGCGTCGGTACTAAAACTGTGGTTTTTAGTTATTCTTAGACCCTCTAGTTTGATTATTTGTAAGTGGTCCCAATTTTTTCGGAATTTTTCTGCACAAAATTTTAACATTTGATGAGCCGGGAAGGTGAAAAACTCAAGTCCGTCACGCTTGATTTTTCGAAGCCTACGACCAAATTATTCAGTTAAATTGAAAAAAGTTAACATTTTCCTGAAGCTAGAGGTCTAACTAAGATTGGAAGGCAAAAAATTCTCTTTTAAATAGTATGTTCTTTGAAAAAAATTCTGTTAAAGTGGTGTTTCATCGGTAAGTCAACACGTACGAAATCATTCTTTCCTCACGTTTTTTTTTGGGTGAAAAATTTCGAACCATTTTCGTTGATTATGGAAGATTTGTATGTATTCTTCCTAAAAAATATCACAAGAATGGAAATTAAACAAATTTTTAACACTTAAGTCGAAAAAAATTCATCAAATGTCACCGTGACGGACTTGAGTTTTAAAAAAAAAAAATGTGATGGACCTGAATTGCACGTGACGGATTTGAGTTTTTTTATTCATAAGATTTTGTTGAATGGAATATCTACTAAAAACAAACATTGAAAGTTGAAGGTAAAACTTTTAATTTAATACAGTGGCGTAGCCAGGAATTTTTCTAGGGGGGGGGGGGTCCGGGGTCCGAAAATTGTCAAGGGGGGGGGGGGTCCAAAGATACTAAGTTTGTACAATTTGTCTGAAAACGTAAAAAAATTGACTTTTTATTGGACAAATTATGATGTCAATTATTATGTAGCCACCCCCCTGGCTACGCCACTGATTTAATATAAACAAAATTCAACGAAACAAATTAAATGAATCATATGAGAAAAACAAGAAAAGAACTTGCACCATGTGCATTAATTCTTAAGGAGGTGAGAGCTTGAAGTAGTGAGTAGTGCCGTTTTTTGGAGGAAATGTCTTGGCAATTTGGATGTAAGGCGCTTTAAATTGGTGAGTTACCTTTTTGTCGTTTCTAAATTTCAAATCCGCCACGTGCCTTTTTTAATATTCAGGTTCAGTTTAACCCATATGTGCCCAGAATTATTTGGAATTTGTATGTGTTTTTTCACAATTTGAGAACTGAAAACACGAAAAAAATTAAAAGAAAGAAATTTTTTGGCGCAGCTAAATTTAATGAGCTAAAAAAAACCCTAAATTGGTTTTTGAGTAAAATTGGTCCAAATTGACTGACATTTGGTCCAAAAATGACACAAGTGGGTCGCTAACGACCCACTGGACATTTAATGAAAACTTGTTTTAAGGCCGAATAGGAAGGTAATTCCACGTGCTGATTTCAACTGCTCGTGGTTTTGGGGTTAGCCCATCTGCCTCGATCTTTCCGTGACGTGATTCCGCGAAGTTATAAGAAGTATTAAGAAGAACTTTCAAAAAACCAAACTGTTTCAAAAAGTAAATCATAAGGTTAATATTGAATTTATATCTGCATATAATGCTTTGTTGGCCTATCACTTTGTATGTGCGAATTTATTTCACTACAAGGTGTTCTTTCTACCGTCGCAGCTTTTTAAATTTCGGGTAGTGCCGTGGCAGCCTCTTAAAATAGCTTCACAGAGTAAAAGTTCAAGCTCTGCTGGCGCAAGGTGCGGCTGTACCGAAGCACTACTTCGGTGTAGAGCATAAGCAAGAAAAAAAGGCTATTATTCTACCGAAGTAAAGCTTAGGTACAGCCACACCTTGCGTCAGTAGAGCCTAAACTTTTGCTCTGTGAAGCTATTTCAAAAGGCTGCCACGGTTGTACGCATGGTTGGGAAAAAGAGGGTGGTAATCGATTAAGAGTAATCGTAATCGTCGTTTTTTCGGAGGGTGGTTTTATGGTAATCATGGCTGATTTTTTACAAGCCACCTATCATATTAACTGCGGAATAATTAAATATAATAGAAAAGACCCTAAACTTTACTATTCCAGTGAAAAATACATGTAATCACCATCCAAAGGTTTAACGATTACCGATTACCCAGTAATCGTGTAATCGATTACACTCCTATTTGCCCAACTTTGGTTGTACCTAACCTTTTTTTCAGTGATGCATCTATCATTATTGTAGAGTCGCAACAGAGTTCTTTAATCATTTGTGACAAAGATGAATAAGTCAACAACTTAAGTTGTTTAAATCTTTGAAACATGGGGTAGAAGTTTGAATACGTGATGCACATACACGTATCTCTTGCACTTAGTTTTTGGGGAACTACCCAAAATGGCTTACAGTTTCGAAAGAATTAGTACAAAATGGTAATTTTTTTTTCTATAGCTTTGAATTTTTTATGCAAATCTTGCAAAGTACCATTCAAGTAACGTTTTTTCCGTTGATTCCAACATTTTTATTCTTTGCTGGAGCTAAGAGTTTCTTTTAATTCAGTTCTGTCTGAAATTTGTCTCTTTTCTCATTATCAAAAACCGATACTCTTTGAATATGTCCGCCATCGTAAAGGCATCTTCAATCTGAGTTTTCTTAGGTACGTTACTTGTATTTTGGTTGATAAAATTTCGTTGCGATCTCGATGTTTTTTTTAAAGTCTATACAGCTCTTTCCGCTCCTCCTTTTCTTTTCGTCACAGTAGCTCATTGCTCCTTAAAATGAGTACTACTCGAGACCGATGATTAGGTGGGTTTTTCAAACTTCGTTTCTTTTAGGTATTTTAACTTTTTTGCCAACTCTTCTGCTGTAACTTTAGAGTTACCAGAAGGTAACGACAATAGTTAGTTTTGGAAATGTTGGTCCCTTTTTCCTGCAAAAAATAGACTAACACAAAAGCTTTAGATGTAACATACTCAAGTCCATCACGTAGACTCAAGTCCATCACACTCCATTTTCAATGCAGCGTGATGGACGTGAGCGTGATGGATTTGAGGAACAAGCACTATTTGTCAACACTGATGAAGAAAACATAACCTCCAAACCACGAGCAGTTGAAATCAGAACGTGGACTTACTTCCCTATTTGGTCTTTAAACAAATTTTCACTAAACTGAACCTGAATATTAAAAAAAGCACGTGACGGATTTGAAATTTTAATATGACAAAAAGGTAACTCACCAATTTACAGCGCTATACATCCAAATTGCGAAGATATTTCCCCAAAAAAACGGCACTACTCACTACTCCAAGCTCTCCGCTATTAAAGCGCTGCTGCCAAACCGCCAAAGTTCCTCGCTGCTGCCCTCTAGCGGCGAATTTAAAGTAGGAAGTACGCTGTGATGGACTTGAGTGCGATCTCTGGGACAAGCATATTTAGCTTACTTTCGTCATTTTCTTTGTAATAAAATAAAATTTCACTATCATTTTCGAAAATTTGAAGCAATTTGCAGTATATACACGCACAGCAACATGTATAATTACAGGTTTCATTCTTAAAATACGATACTTCAAAGTGGTAGCCTGGACCAGGGACACGTGACGGACGTGGAGTTTCACACCTTTCAACCCAATTTTTTTTTTAAATGAAACGAAATTTAGAAAAATCTCCCTGGCACAAGGTAGATTAACTAGTTTCCTTGAAATAAAAATCAAAAAACCATAAATTATTTGGTTAATTTATGGAAAAAACATGCAGGGACCTAGTTTTGGCATTTTTCGTGGTAATGCCAATATATGTATACGCTGTAGTGGTGGCTCGTGAGCAAAATAGAAACTTATTTTCTTCCCATTTAAACTCATTCAAAAATATCGATTATTCTGATATGATCAACTTATAGCTCTCCAGGAATAGACTCTTTAACTCACACGGATTATTAATCAGTGCTGCCGAATAACACAAATTATCCAAATTTTACATTGGGTTGGATGGGAAATTTGAATAATTACTGCCAAAAATGGCAACACTGTTAATAACGTGGATGAGAAATCGGTACATCGCAGTTCTCAAGCCGCCATCCAATTGGATTGAAACAAAGATTTTTCCTGTCAAGAAAAGTTGTTGTTTTGTTTTGTTAAGCGTGCCGTATATATACGGTACGCTTTTTGTTTTCATTTTCATATCTAATATATAGGTTGCATGCTTTGCTTATGGCAAAACCTTGGCGGGAAAGGTTTGAAAAATTAAAAACGTGTTTTCTTAAAACTGGTTTCATTAATCGTTAATTTATTGCTGCAATCCAGGAGGTCTCGGCGTCTATTTTCTTAAAATTGTAAAAGTTTTGGTATTCCTGTTAATTTCAATAAGTTATTAAGCGTCAAAGTCGAATTCCTTTGAACGAGAATTCCATACAGGTCCAGCAGCCTAAGTCATTTGTGCCAACCTATGAGTCAAAATTCCAAGGCAGGAGGGGGGTGGAAACATCCTTCACAGAAACCCTCTTTGCCCCTCGGTTTTGGGCTCCACCGGTCACGAGATTTCTTCACGGTTCATTAAGCGGAGAGATTTGTGAATGTGTGGGAGAGAGAGGGTGTTAGAGAGGCTTTGTGTCTCGGATCTCGGAGGGTCTGAGGACTCATAAAAGTGTCAACATCAGTTTGACGACGGTATCGAAAAGAAGTGACGGCGAGGTATTGATGAAGAGCGGGGGGGGGGGTATAGAAAAGAGAGGGGCTCATTCATACCCTTTAGTAGACCTGTTTAGTAATGACGTCACCATCAAAATAGGTTCCAAACAAATGCTCTATCTCGCTCACTCTCGTTGATTTACCTATAAGAAATCAGATCCAAATTTTCGAACGCATATTCATGCTAGTTAAAGCACAGTTTTCTCAAATTTTATTGCACCATTAGATTCCACGTACCTTACAGTATTTTTCACTCTAACATAATTCCTAAAAGATCACAAGCGAATTTACAATCACAGTTATACCGAAAGATGTTCTACGTTTTGTCCTCGTCTTACTCACGGTCTCTTATGGGAGTATCACCGCCATGACACTCAATCATTCTAACTTCTCTTCGTATCGAAGCTATTGTTCGAGGTATAACACATGTCGTGATGGTGCTGATGAGCCTATATCCTAGAATGTTGTGCTCATAAGAAACTGTGAGTGTGACAAGGACAAAACATAGGACTTTCTTCGATATAACTGTGATTGTGCATTGATGCGCGATGTTTCAGAAAGTTTGTGTAGCGTTCTCATATTTTTTCACTGAGAAAAAAGTGGGTGTTAAAACTGTAAGAATAGAACCATAGAT